>JBBBDQ010001410.1:2242500-2442500 GCA_037127315.1 Ascarosepion bandense | reverse complement strand
TCTTCAATATGGCAGTGAATGCTGGACGATATCATCAAAGATGAAGGAAAAACTTGAAGCAACTGAAATGTGGTTCTACAGAAGGATGCTGTGAATATCATGGATCGAGCGTGAAACGAAAAGGAAACTAATAACGAGCATCTGGAAGAGATAGCTGAAGTTCCTGGGACATGCAATGAGTAAAGAGGGCTTGGAGAACGTGATACTAAAAGGCCAGATAGAGGGGAAAAGAGACAGGGGAAATCAGCGGATAACATATTTGAAGGACCTGATCAGGTGGATGACGGAACGAGGGTTGAATGGTGTAATAGGAAAAGGCGTGCCAAGAGCCACCGGGGATAAGGAAACGGGGAAAGGCATAATCGCCTACGTCCTGAAGGGACGGTGCACGTTGAAGAAAAATATATATGCCAACTGTTTATAAGAAATTATTTCTTTTCCCTTTACCTATGAGTCAAATAAAAGGACAGATTGGATTCTATAGCCATGGTCGGCAACCAGTCTACGGCAGAAAGTAATGGCAACCTACTGCGGGACAATCTTTTGCATAGACAATCATGTCTCGAAAGAGACATGATCGCCCAAAACTTGGATCACATATGACACTTACCTGAATGACTGACTTATGAATTTGGGTGTAGATTGACATCAATGTCATTACAGTTTCCTATTGAAATTGCGTGATGTGCGTTGTACTGCAGTGGATATCGATTCGGAACGACAAACCGGGAGCTGAGTTCGAATTCCAGTTGAAATCATTGCATTCAGTTACGCACAAATGCCCTTGGGAAAGGTATTAATCCATCTCTTCCCTCCAGTTATGGGTAAAATAATAGAACAAATTGGGTTCTATTGCCCGTGCTGGCAACCAGTCTACCACAGGAAGCAATGGCAACCTACTGCAGGATAATCTTCTACCAAGTCAGTCATGTCTCTTTTGAGACATGATCGCCCAATCGTGTTTCACGTATGGTACTTAACTGACTGACTGAATATCATAGTTGGAAACCTGATTAAGGTTTCTACTGGGCATAAAATGGGGGAGCTGTTTTCTATTGTTATGAAGTAATAAAGTAATTCCCCACTAATTACTACTTAATAATATAATACATCTCTTCCCCCTCGAGCTATGAGTCAAATAACAGGCTAGAGCGGGTTCTATTGCCTTGGCTGGCAACCAGTCTACCGCAGAAAGCAATGGCAACCTACTAATCTTCTACCCAAGCGTGTATCACGTATGGCACTTAGTCGACTGACATTGGGATATTTATCAATTTACAGTTGCAGTCTAGCATTCATCCAGGCTTAGAAATAATGGTGCTAAATACGGTCTGGTGCTTCTACTATTTACCTTGAGTTACTTGATAAAATCCAAAGACGAATCTGCAATATCTGACGGCTCGGTTTCTGGGACTTTAAGGTTCTGGGACCTTAAGGCTCTGGGACCTTAAGGTTCCATCATTGTGTCATTTTTTATAAAATAATTTAGTGGTAATTTTTCGGATGATCACATCGCTATTCTATCTAGACTTTTTGAAGACGGGCGTAAAGATCTCTTCAATTTTGAAGTTTAGCTGGCTAGATGTAATAGTAAGTTCTATGCTAACAATTTATTTTCTCTTAAAATGTAGAATATTTGTATGCTCAAGCTGGGGAGGTCAACGATTACGCTATTCCGGACTGCTTTGGTTTTGTCAGGAGATTTGTACTGAGTCAAAACAAATCATTTGACGAAACCGAAAGTTCGTAACCTTGGGAGCGTTATTGGCTCATAGACACAATTTTTATATATATATCTAAATTTATTTACAAATGGAACTTTGTCTGCGTGTGTGTGTGTGTTTGTGTGTGTGTGCTTGTGTTTGTGTGTGTCCGTTACCTATAGACTCCGAATCGGCTGAATCGATTTTCTTGAAAATTTACACAGTTGTACTATATGCGTCTGCGAGTTGTCTTAGCTAGGTTTTGTGTCGAGGTACCCCCGATAAAGATCGAAAATCGATAATCGAAAACATCGGATTAGAGAAGGACTGATCCGATTTTAATCAAATTTGATACACTGATAGACAAAGACATAAGAAACGATATTCAGAAGTTTCAAGTTTGCAGTTCTTACAATACTGCAGAAAATTTGATATCGATACCAGGAAATCAAAATTTGACTTACATCCATTCATTTTTCTTTCAGTCTACGGTTTCGCTTTAACTGGAAACAACTATTGCGTTTTAGTCTTTCTTGCCAACGTCTAAAGTGTTCCAGGACCATGGATTAGTTTTAAAGCTTTCATTACACCCGAGCAACGCTGGTCTACACTGCAAGTATATATATATATATCAACTCTCCCTTTTACACCCAATGGTGTGTAGGGCAGTAACTTTTTGTTACTGTTTCGTAACAAACTATTTTTTATGGGGCGGGGTTTTTAGCCCTGCTGCCAACCACCAAACCTGGAGCACTTTACAACACCTGAGATTCCCAACTGATTAGCCATCTAACTTCTGACCAGGCTCGATGTTGCTTAACTTCGGTGAACGAGTACTGGTGTATTCAACACGATATAGCCGTACATATATATATATATACGCTCTCACACCCTGATTGAGCACTCTGGAAGAATGGTAGACTTTTAAAAAACAGTAGCTAATCTAGAATTTACGCACCGTTCATTTAGCAATGAATTAGAACACTCTCAGCTATTGGGCGTGTATAATGATAATATACACGCTAAAAAGTCTGCCTCCTTCTACCGAGCGCCCATAGCTCAGATGTAGAATTGCCGACTGACGCCAATTCGGTCGGGTTTCTATCCTGGGTTAAAGTCTATCCTTACTGATGAACTGTGATACAGCGAAACAGATACAGCGGATATATATATATATATATATATATATATATATATATATATATATATATAATATTCCATAACACAAATGTTAAAATGCAATGGTTACATTCTCATTTTTGATTGAACAATATTGACAAATTGAATTTTCTGTAACCACAAATCCCTAATTTTCTAAATAACCATGAATTCTTCTTATATTTTAAAAATAAATAATTTTCGCCATTTATCATATCAACTCACCAGAAGAAAAATATTGTTCGTTCTGAAACATGAAAAATTTTTGTGTAGTGTTATTATGCGTTTATAAACTATTGTAATAACAAAAATACAATATATATAATATTTATTCAGAAATTCTAACATAAATATGTTATAATATCACTACAAATGTAGCTATTTTGTTTCGACACTACTTGTATCTTAGCAAGTGAATAGGTTTATCTTTGGATACGGTATATTTTTCAATCCTACCTATCCTATACTCGTATATATATATATATATATATATATATATATATATATATATATATATATTAAATTAGAGAAGATTTTCAAAATTCAAAGGTGTCGGATGTACATTTCGACATAGGATCTCTAATAGAGACTCTACATCACGTCAGCGACATTGTTTTTCCAAATGGCGAAGGCCCTGAGTTAGTGTGGAGGGGTTTTTGGTTAACAACGGTCACAAAGTGGAAAAGGACAGAGCTGGTAGTCGAGGGGTTACAGGGTGTTGAAATGGTATATTTGGGAAGGGGAAGAATAGGAGTTCATATTTTATAAAGATAGACAACTAAATGAGTTAAATTACTTTTTAAAGTTAAGATTTTGGGCTGTTTGAAGAGGTGTATTTAGGCGAGAAGGAATGGTTTTCGATATAAGATTTTAAAGTTTTTTTAAGTTTATTTGATTAAACCTTTTAGGTAGAAGCGAGTTAAATGCCAATTACAGGAAGTTATCAGTTTAAATATTATTAGAGAAAAATATTAGAGAAAAAAATATTAGGGAAAAAAAATATATACATATATGTGTTAACCAAGGAAAAAGGGGTTTAGTAAAAGAATCCATATTTTCTAAAGATAGGCAATTAAAGGAGCTTGGGATAGGAAGGTAGGGGTTTAAAATACTTTTTAAGGTTAACCTTAGGGTAAAATTAAGATGAAAACTTAAGTTGAATCCTTTTAATTTATATTCTAACATCTTGTCAACGAGGATTTAAATTCTAAATTTAAGTATTCGAATAATTTGACTTGTGGCGGCACTTACTGATGAATTCCCTCCTAAGATTCAGTAACCGGTGTTGGTGGGGGTATTTTAATATTGAAATTTTTTCCAGTAAACATAGACAGCACCTATCACGAAAATCCCTCGGAATACGGGCTGAACCTAACAGTTTCCAGCTAATTTCAGGATCCAGCCCTTCTTTCATTTTCCAGAAAGGGCTGTCTGGTACCTCTGACCGGGGTTCGAAAAGGAGTACCTGTGGTTATACAGTCTTTGTTTGAAAAGACAGGCGGACATACCGATATAGGTCCGGAAGTCGTTTTTTTTGTTAGATGGAGAAATGCGGGCTTCATAAATCACCTGGGTGGATTTGCATTTTCCCTCCACCGGGCAGGCGTCCACAGATTTACAGTTGCATTTGTTCAGAATTCCGGACCTAGATTCAGCATTGCCCAAGTTCACCAGGATACTCCTATTATGGGAACTAATAAGGATGTTCATATTCGTGGTGCAAGCTCCTTTAATTGCCTATCTTTAGAAAATATGGATTCTTTTACTAAACCCCTTTTTCCTTGGTTAACACATATTTTTCTCTAATATTTTTTTCTCTAATATTTTTCTCTAATAATATTTAAACTGATAACTTCCTGGAATTGGCATTTAACTCGCTTCTACCTAAAAGGTTTAATCAAAGAAACTTAAAAAAACTTTAAAATCTTATATTGAAAACCATTCCTTCTCGCCTAAATACACCTCTTCAAACAGCCCAAAATCTTAACTTTAAAAAGTAATTTACCTCATTTAGTTGTCTATCTTTATAAAAAATGAACTCCTATTCCTCCCCTTCCTAAATATACCATTTCAACACCCTGTAACCCCGCGACTACCAGTTCTGTCCTTTTCCACTTTGTGACCGTTGTTAACCTAAAACCCCTCCACACTAACTCAGGGCCTTCGCCATTTGGAAAAACAATGTCGCTGACGTGACGTAGAATCTCTATTAGAGATCCTATGTCGAAATGTACATCCGACATCTTTGAATTTTGAAAATTTTCTCTAATTTATATTGGCTCTGTATTCTTAATACATTGAGCTCTCTGCCTGCATCACTTTTTAATGTTAAAAAATTTTAATATTGATTAGGATCAGGTTCTTGGAATTTACCTTCCTACTCTTCAACTTCGGATTAAAGAAAAACAAAAAAAAATATACATATATATATATATATATATATATATATATAGTGTATCAAGGCAGCAAATAATTTTCTAAACATATACTGTTAAATATAAGAGACAATGAATGTTTTTTATGTTTAATCATGAGCCGTTCTAAACGTCGTATTTTGGCTTTAATTTCAGTTGAAAATAAAGACAAAAATTCTCCAACATTAATTAACCTCTCTGAAGATGTCTCATGTGAGCCGAAAGCTTAGAAGCAAATTAATAAAAAAAATATCGAAATGTTGGAGAATTTCTGTCTTTATTTTCAACTGAAATTAAAGCAAAAATACGACGTTTAGAACGGCTCATGATTAAACATAAGAGTCATTCATTGTCTCTTATATTTAACAGTACATGTTTAGAATATATATATATATATATATATATATATATATATATATATATATATATATATATACAGGACATATGTCAAACGAGCGGAGCGATTACGACTTCAATTTGAGATCTATGGTACGCTGAAGAAACTTTAGAGTAAGTTTTAAAATTTCAGAGCGTGAAGCACCTTTTAACGCAATTAAAGAATTTATTTTTACCAATTGCCAAACGCGTGAAATCTGGAGACATTCCAATTAAAAAGTCTATTTACTAAATGGATTATTTTCTAGTGCGTGTATGTGTGTGTGTGTGGCGTGCGTGCGTGCGTGCGTGCGTGCGTGTGTGTGTGTGTGTGTGTGTGTGTGTGTGTGTGTGTGTGACACCCTCAGCAGCGGAATCACTAATTAAAAGTTGGAACTTAGAAATTCCAGGAAACTATTCATTTAAACTTTTTCGTAAGAAAGTCCTGGAGGTCTAAAATAATACATCTGCTTCTCAAATGAATTGCAGACGCTAATTTGAACTGGCATTTTATTTTTTTTTTTAAATCATATCATCCCGAGCAAGGTGGTAACGCCACTGAAGCACAGGGGGCTACGGAAGAGTGAAAAGATTGGAAAAGAGAAAACCGGAAACCACATCCTAAGCAGGGAACAAGGGATGAGCCTCTTCACCTGTTCAATAGACGTGGGTGGAGTGTGAACCGGGCGATAGTTTAGTCTATATACTCAAATTGAAAAAAAAAATGAATAAATAAAATAAATAAATAAAATAAATAAATAAATAAAAAATGAAAAGAATGCAAAAGAGAAAGCCGGAAAACACAACCTAAGCAGGGAACAAGGGATGAGCCTCTTCACCTGTTCAATAGTCCTGGGTGGAGTGTGAACCGGGCGATAGGTAAGTCTATCTACTCCAATTGAAGAAAAGAAAAGAAAAAATAAATAAAAGAATGAAAATATTGGAAAAGATAAAGCCGGAAACCACATCCTAAGCAGGAAACAAGGGATGATCCTCTTCACCAATTCAATAGACGTGGGTGGAGTGTGAACCGGGCAATAGTTAAGTCTATCTACTCCAATAAGTGTTAACTAAATTGAACCAAGATCATTCCCTTAGGCCTGTCTTCTGTTTTTTGAATTTCTTGTGGAACTTTTAATTCAACATCACAGGTTTTAGTAGTAAATGGTAAAATTTAATTGTTAAAAATGTTTAAAAAAAAGCGAACTGACAAGGCTTTCTATAAACAACAAAGCAAGAGACACGTATACAGTATCTACACTTATTTATAAATGGAACTGTGTGTGTGTGTGTGTGTGTGTGTGTCCGTTACCTATAGACTCCGAAATGGCTTAACCGATTTTCTTGAAAATTTAAACAGTTGTACTATAAGCGTCTGCGAGTGTTTTTAGCTAGGTTTTGTGTCGAGGTACACCCGATAAATATCGAAAATCGATAATCGAAAAAATCGGGTTATAGAAGGAGTGGTCCGATTTTAATCAAATTTGATGCACTCATAGACAAAGACATAAGAAACGATATTCAGAAGTTTCAAGGTTGAAGTTTCTACAATAGTGCAGAAAATCGATATTATATATATATATATATATATATATATATATATATATATATATATCAAAAGCCAGGATGTTTGTGTGTGTCTGTTTATCTGTCTGTATGTTCTTTATACAAATCCACAATTTTTATACTGCTAGTATATATATATATATATATATATATATATACGTAAAAAAATCACAAGATCGCCAAAACCTACCGCGGTTTCACACAACGGCTCGTCGTGTCTTTGCTCTACATTGCTTCCTCTTTGTTATTCCGCTTTGGTTAGTTCTGTATCGAGCACTTTTTCTTTCTTTGTGGTTGGTTCCGTTTGGGTTTTTTTTCTTTACTACGGGATATTGTATGTATTGTCTGTATTCCGCAGTTTTCTTTTCTTTTTCTCCCCCTCTTGTCCAACGCCTTATAGCGACGGACAATAACGGAGTTAGATTCTGTCTGTTATTTGTTGTCCTCAAAGTTTATTTTCGTATAATTTTAGGATTTAGATACTTACAGAGTCGGTCTTGTTATTATATATATATATATATATATATATATATATATATATATATATATATCCAAGTCATTCTGTGAATGTTCGGTCGAATTTTTTCGAGTGGATGCGAGGGATTATATTGCACCCTTCATTATTCGGGTGGTTATGTAATTTGCTATCCTCTTAATGCCGTGTGAGTATAAAATTCTGCTGAGTTTATTCCTCTTTATTTCAGTATTTTAGGCAAGAATATGCACTCTTTGATTTTGAGGACATGAAGACACCTAGACCTTGTGAATTACAAAGCCCATTTTGGCATCCTTTAGAATGAAGCAAATAGATATTAAAACAATCACAGCTCAACATCTAGATCAAAAGATTCTTGATGGATATTAAATTTTGATTTAAAGTCTGACCTGAATCGCATACAACAAAATCTCCCTCATTCAGTGGAACCAGAACGTCCAGAAGATTACACGTAAAATATTATTTAAACGCTAATTCGTAAAATAAGCAATTATATTTAGTATCCAGGATGGCTGATGCTAACCACTTATTTTATGAGGACATGAACTGGAGAGATGTTATTTGTTGTAGATCCCGGGTGAGGAAGCGCACAAAATAATGAACAACAAGAACAGATATTGAGATAGAAAAGTAACATAGAAGGTAATATACAAACTTGTTCTTTCGAAACATGATCGCCCAAGCGTGTATCACGTATGGCACTTAACTGACTGACTGAATATAATAACTGAAAAGATGATTAAGGCATTTTCTGGTCATAAAATGAGGGATCAGTTTTCTATTGTTATGAAGTAATAAACTGATCCCCCACTATTTACTACTTAATAATATAATCCATATCTTCCGCATCTAGCTATGAGTCAAATCTCATGTCTTTTACGAGACATGATCGCGCAAGCGTGTATCACGTATAGCACTTAACTGACTGACTGAATATAATAACTGAAAACACGATTAAGGCATTTTCTGGTCATAAAGTGGGGGATCAGTTTTCTATTGTTATGAAGTAATAAACTGATCCCCCCCTATTTACTACTTAATAATATAATCCATATCTTCCGCATCTAGCTATGAGTCAAATCTCATGTCTTTTACGAGACATGATCGCGCAAGCGTGTATCACGTATAGCACTTAACTGACTGACTGAATATAATAACTGAAAACATGATTAAGGCATTTTCTGGTCATAAAATGGGGGATCAGTTTTCTATTGTTATGAAGCAATAAACTGATCCCCACTATTTACTACTTAATAATATAATCCATATTTTCCGCATCTAGCTATGAATCAAATAATAGAACAGATTGTGTTCTATAGCCTTGGTCGGCAACCAGTCTACCGCTGAAAGAAATGGCAACCTATTGCGGGATAATCTTCTGTTCTCTCAGTCATGTCTCTTTCGAGACATGATCGCCCAAGCGTGTATCGCGTATGGCACTTAACTAATTGACTGACTTATTTTACTGTATAATAATGATTCCATTGTGCTACCCCAGAATGTATACTGCAAGTAAACCTCTTTCAACTTAGACTTACTCTTTTCCTGTTTTGTCTCTTCAGAATATTGGTGATTATAGCTCTCCACTTTTCTGTTCCTTGAAGCTCTTAATAAATGTTCTCTTTTTGTTAACTCTCTGAATCCTTGTTTCACCATTCTATCCGTCGTGTTCCTTCCGGAATTTTTTTTTTGTCATGGTCTTTCACAATGTCCTACCATTAGTTGCTCGTACTAAATTTTATTTCTTTCTTATCACTCCTAAACACTGTCAGGACACCAATTTTCACAAGCTATTTCTTCTTCAATATATCGTTTGTATATAACTTTAGTGATCATAGCTTTCTGCAATTTCCTGTCGTTTGTAGCTCTTAATATTTCAACTTCCTGTTATTCCTTTTCTGTGCTGTGCTTTTTTGAAATATTGGCGATGATGGCTCTCTACTTTTCTCTTCCTTGTACCTCTTTTATAAATACTCTCTTTGAAATTGTTGTGGATTCTGGGTGAAGAACCGGCCAAAATAATGAACAACACAAACAGATATTGAAATAGAAAAGTAGGTTATATTAAACGTAATATACAAACTTGAACGCAGGTTAGTAAATCCAGGAATACGATTAGTAGAAACTAGCAGTATAGCCCAGCGTTGATCGGATGTAATGAAAGCTTTAAAACTAATCCATGGTCCTGGAGCTCAGACACAGCCTAAAGAATATTTGTGTGAAATTTGGTGAGAATCGGATAAAAATTGTGGATTTTTATAAAGGACATACAAACAGATAGACAGACGCACACACAAACATCTTGCCTTTATATATATATATATATATATATATATATATATATATAATCAGTTTTCTGCACTATTGTTAGAACTGCAACCTTGAAACTTCTGAATATCGTTTCTTATGTATTTGTCTGTGAGTGTATCAAATTTGATTAAAATCGGACCACTCCTTCTATAACCCGATTTTTTCGATTATCAGTTTTCGATATTTATCGGGGGTACCTCGACACAAAACCTAGTTACGAACACTCGCAGACGCTTATAGTACAACTGTGTAAATTTTGTAAAATCGGTTCAGCCGTTTCGAAGTCTATAGGTAACGGACACACACACAGACACATACACACACACAGAGACAAAGTTCCATTTATAAATAAGTGAAGTCGGTGGAAATATTATGTCCGGGTGTATTATTCTAGCTGAGTGGAGCTCAGAGCTAGTCTGATTTCTGAAGCGGTAGCCTCTGGGTAAGTTCGGTATCTCTCGGTAACTTATATATCAGTTCCGGTACTCCCCGATATCTGTAACGGATCTCTGCGAATACTCTCTCTACTGCCCAACTGCTGTTCTCACTATAGCCGGAGTATATGTACACTAAGTCGAGTCTATTATCAGACACAAAGAAGGGATCCGACAACGTCATTGATTCAATTTCTTGGTCTTCTATTTGATGTAGATTGTCGTGCAGTAGATATCGGCCCTGATTGAGAAATCGGAGAACTGAGTTCGAATTCTAGTTGAATTTTTTTCATTCACTTATGCGCAAATACCCTTAGAAAAGGTATTAATATGTCCTTTTTCTCCAGCTATAGGATAAATAACAAGGCAGATTGGGTTCTATAGCCTTGGTTGGTAACTAGTCTACTGCAGAAATAAAATGGCAACCTACTGCGTGAAAATCTTCTGCCACAAACGTGTATCACGTATGACATTTTAATGACTGACCCCGATATTGTCAATTTAAGCGCAATAGTAGATGAGCAGCCTCATCTTAATCTTAATCTTAATACTAAACTGACAAACGTAACCGTAAGTTCTATGCTGACATTTTCTTCTTTCGCACTATTCGCTTGGGGAAATCTTGACCAACTTCATACTATTCAGTTAACATTTATCTTTAAAAAATAAATTCAGTGCGAATTTTTCTTCTGTTTTCTTAATTTATTCATTTTTATTCCTCTCTCAAAAAATGTTTTTATTTTTATCATATTCTTTCACAATCTGCAACCCGTTTTGTCTTAAAAGAAGATCCCAAAATATCAACTACAAGCTGGGGAAACTAAAATAAAACAAATAAACAAATTTTAATACCCCAGAAGCGTTTTAACAGAGGATGGTATGTGCGACACTGAGATCCGAAGACAAATTGGCATGACCAAGGACGTAGTCAAAAGCTAACCAGAGTACCAAGAGTCAGGAAAATCTCATTGGAAACAAACAAGAGTACTGGATTGCAATGTGATATCTGTCCTTCTGTATGGTAGTGAAAGTTAGATGATATCATCAAGGAGGAAGGAGAGGCTCGAGGCAGCTTAAGTGGGGTTTTACAGAAGGATACTGAGCATACGATACACCGAGCAAGTTTGCAACGACGAGGTGTTGTAGAGGATGCAAATGAGAAAAACAAAACTAATATTTAGCATAAGAAAAGAGAGATGAGGTTCCTGGTACACGTAATGATGGCATCCTCTACAACACCTCGTCGTTGCAAACTTGCTCGGTGTATCGTATGCTCAGTATCCTTCTGTAAAACCCCACTTAAGCTGCCTCGAGCCTCTCCTTCCTCCTTGATGATATCATCTAACTTTGGTTGGTTGTTTTGTTTTATGGCATATCAACCTCGGCGGGTCATTTATTGCCAACTAAATTTTATTTATTTATTGCTGGTAATACCTTTTTTCTTTTCAACAATTTATTGTTGTTTTTATATACGTTTTGTGTCTAGTAACACTTTTTTTCTTTTCGAGTATCAAGATTCATTGGGATTTGTTTTTTAATGGCAGGGTCCCAAGTCCTACCGTATTATTTAACCCATAACTGGAGGGAAGAGTCGGATTAATAACTTTCCCAAAGGTGCCAGTGCTTAAATGAATGCAGGGTATTCAACTGGAATTCGAACTCGGTTCACCGATTTCTCTTTCCGAGCCGATATCCACTGCACCACAACGCAGATCCGTCCATAAACGCTTACAGCACCTGGTTTTCCCAAGCCGTCACCCATCTAAATACTGACTAGGCTCAACCTAGCTTAACTTCAGTGATCTAGTGAGAACCGGTGTATTCAACGTGATATGGCCGTAAGCCGATGCAAGATGTTCTGAAGAATCTAATGTAGTTCGGATAGAAGAAAAGAGAGACAAGGGTAAGCAGCGCTGGACCTACTTGATGGTCTTAAACAAAGGGGGATAGCGGAGCAAGATTTGGGGTGTCACTTTTAATAATTCTCCTCTTGGAAAAATATTAAGAGCGACAGTGGACAAAAAGAAGGGGTAGTAATTGATCGCGTACGTCCTGAATGGAAACGGCACACAAAGAAAAAGAAGTGAGTTCGTTTGTGTTTGAGTTTGAGTTTTGTTTCATGGCATATCAACCTCTGTGGGTTATTTAATGCCAAGAATTGTCCACTGGGACTCTAACAGGTGCTACCATACCAGATCGGTGTGGACCTGTTGACAACAGCAATTAAAGGTGGTTCATTGCTCCTCACAACCTCCCCAATCAGAGGTCTTGTTGCCGTAAGCAGGACCAAGAAGTGAATTCGATCCTCAGTTAGTAGCCCATATATTCGGCAATTGCCACATCTAAGCGGAGCTTATAAAATCAACATTTCAGTAACCCTCAACGAGACAGCTACAAGACTGCTCGCCGTAAGCGACCTTCACATACTATTACAGGTTTCAGTTATATTACGCTCAATTCAAGCGATTTTCCTAACAATATTCTATGCGTATACCTACTTATTTACAACTTATATTAATATTTATACATCTATATATTATCTATATCTAAACTTATTTATAAATAGAACTTTGTCTGTGTGTGCATGTGTCTGTGTGTCTGTGTGTGTGTCCGTTACCTATAGACTCCGAAACGGCTGAACCGATTTTCTTGAAAATTAGCACAGTTGTAATATAAGCGTCTGTGAGTGTTCTTAGATAGGTTTTGTGTAGAGGTACCCCCGATAAATATCGAAAATCGATAATCGAAAACATCGGGTTATAGGAGTGATCCGCTTTTAATCAAATTTGATACACTCATAGACAAAGACATACGAAACGATATTCAGAAGTTTCAAGGTTGCAGTTCTTACAATAGTGCAGAAAATCGATAATCTATATATATATATAAGATATTGTACTTATATATTGGAGGTATTGTACGACACATTCCAAATCAAACCACCCACTATATATATATATATATATATAAAGCAAGATGTTTGTGTGTGTGTCTGTTTATCTGCCTGTATGTCTGTATTTTTTTTTCATCCCTTTTATTTTAGTTTTTGCTTTGGGTTTGGCTCTAAGTAGGTATAATTGTGGTTCTTAGTCTCAACCATGATCCCATTTACTCAGAGGACTTATTTAGCCTTCAAAATTAAATTTACGATGAAGAAAAGCTATTTGATATCGATACAATTAAATCCAAATTTGACTTACATCCATTCATTTTTCTTTCAGTCTACGGTTTCATTTTAACTGGAAGCAACTATTGCTTTTCAGTCTTTCGTGCCAACGTCTAAAGAGTCTGAGCTCCAGGACCATGAATTAGTTTTAAAGCTTTCATTACACCCGAGCAACTCCGGGCTATACTGCTAGTAGATATATAAAAGATTTCTTGTACTTGTTTCTGATTGTCTTTATCATATATTGTTACAAAACTGTGAGTATTTGTTATAGCAGAACACCCTGCCATCCCCGAAAATGGAACGCTCTAGACTATAAAGGACGTTGACAAGCGGTACGAGGGAGTAGGGCAACCGTCTTAGGCGAAGGCATTATCTATTTGATAGTTTATTCCGCTGATTCCTTATCTGTATCTTATTGTTAATTGTACATTCGTACAATAAATCCGTTATATCGTATTCCTGTGTCGAGTACCATTCTTCCAACTAGTCTTTACACTGATATTCCTTTCCGGGATATATCAGATTGGCGACGAAGATTAGATCAATCTTTGATAGGTTGTTACCAAAGGAAATGAAGAGCGTGATAAAGCCAAACTTGAATATGAAATATTTCAAAGAAGGTGATAAGGTTTTCTTTAAAACTATCGGTCTGGAAAGTGTTTTTGGGAAGACTGTGTAGTAAGTAGAAGAATCGGGAAAGTGATCTCTATAATTAAAAGACAGAAGTTTGTCTGTAAAAGACACTTAAATCAATTGAGACCCCGATACGTTGACACCGTTAGCAATGACGAAAAGATACCGATGGAGCTATTGTACGACACATTCCAAATCAAACCACCCACTAACGTTGGAGTACCGATGGAAGTTAACTTCTGATTCTCCTGAAATTGAGGATGCAAGGAGAAAAAATAATAGAAAAAGGAAGAAGACGAAACGGTTATGTCCAGATCCTAAAAGGAAAAAATATTGAGAGGAAAATTCTAGGAAGAATTTAGCTCGGGGGAATGTGTTATAGTGGAACAACCTGTCATCCCCGAGAATGGAATGCCCTAGACTATAAAGGACAGTGACAAGCGGTACGAGGGAGAGGGCAACCGTTTTAGGGGAAGGCATTCTCTATTTGATAGTTTATTCCGTTGGTTACTTATTTGTATTTGATTGTTAATTGTACATTCGTACAATAAATCCGTTATATCGTATTCCTGTGTCGACTACCATTCTACTAGTAATCTTTACACTAATATTCCTTTTGAATAAGATTTTCAATAGACAAATATGCAGGATGCAATTGTTGAATTTTCGTTATTTTACATTTTTAATATTACGCATAAGGATTGTATGTTTTCTATACTTTGTCGACTGTACAGAAGATTAGGATCAGTTGGGAATCGTCTGTGAGAAAACAAAAACCATGACGCAGTTCACATCACCAGGAATTTGGAAACGGGATAATGTTCTACTTCGCAGTCACGCCGGGATCTTCAGTTTTAGAATATTTAGGTATCAATCTGAGAAAAATACAGATAATTTGGTAAGAGATGAGTCTAATGAGGTGTTTGGAGGGATCACTAGCGATGGCAATGTTATGCCTATATTCATATCCCCACAGGGTCTCAGAATCAACACATAGGCCTACATCAAGTGTCTTAAGGAGGTACTTCTGCCCTAGGCCAAGAGAGCGAACGCTGGAAGGTAGTATGTCTGGCAACAGGACTCTACACCATGCCACAAAACCAGGAGAACCCAGTTATGGTTTTCAGACAATTTCTTCGACCACCTTACCCCCTTATCTTTGTCCCCCTAACTTTGTACCCCCTCCAAATGTTGGAGAATTTTTGTCTTTATATTCACCTGAAATTAAAGCCAAATGACAATGTTTAGTACGGCTCATGATTAAACATAATAGACATTCATTGCTTGTTATATTTAACAGTATATATATATATATATATATATATATATATATATATATATATATATATAAGTAAGAAGCTAACCTAGAGCCAACGGACCTACTAAAGTTTCACCAAATCGATCGTCAGGGCAACTAATATTCAAGAGCTTAGTTCGTTTCTTTTTTTGTTTCCATTTTTTCGCCTCCACGTTTATACTCGGTGGGTTCTTCGAGACGTGTTCAAAGATACATTTACAGTTATATACATATCCCAAACAGGATGTTTAGAACAACTCATGATTAAACATAATATACATTCATGATTAAACATAATATACATTAATTGTCTGTTATATTTAACAGTATATGTTTAGAATTTATATGTATATATATATATATACGGATTAATTGATTTGCTTGTGCATTAAGTTAATTAAGCACAGTCTATTTTAAGAGCAACCACCATGTGGTTTTATTTGATGGTTTGCTTTAGTCAGTTCAATAAATTAAATCGAGTTGAGATCAATTGAATTAAAGAAAATTATATCATTGTAAGTAGGTTGTCCTAATTTTATTTCTGTTTACGTAAGTTTCTTTGTGTTGAACCTCAAGTGTTGATTGGTCCTTTGAAAGCCGACATCCTAGTATTGGGTTTGCCTCATGGTTCATTAGCGAAGAATGATTGGTATTCTATACCAGACAAAGTTTAGACTAACCCTTTGTATAGACGATATATTGCTTCAGATGAGGTAAGAAATAAATGCTGGCATTTAAAATTATAAGTGCTTAGCGAACCGGTAGTTGGATTATAATAGCCTACAATGCCTAGATAATCGTATCCAATGATGTCTGTCTACTTCCGGACGCCTACTGAGGTAAATTTGTGTTTTTTCAACCCACATAGAGCTCAGCTGCGTTTTATGCAGAGCGGGTTAGTTAGTTAAAATTAACCCAGGGGAAGACTGGGCTCGGAGTCAACGCTAGAAGTATACCCATAGTTAACCGGATATGTATGTCCCTGGTCAAATATATCCATAAGGAAGGGACTCAGAGTGTGGAAAACAGAGACAGGCAAATCAGGCATAGCTGACCACATATTAAATGAAAAGAAAGATCATCACCCAATGTTAAAAATACTAGATAGAGGACACTATTAGAAATTAAAAAAAAGGAATCGGCGCATATGGTAGGCCACAAAAAATCTCATAAGTCGACCAAGCATAGAAATGAAGACAATATGGGAAGGAGTAATATAATGTGCTAGAGAAAATCAAAAATAAAAATTGTAATACGAGCTCTGGTAAAAAAAAATGTACTGAGACATTAGGCTTAATGTCTTGAAGGATATATGTTCCAGTGGGTCAAAGCGTTTGTTGAATCCAGTGACAACACAGAGTTGTTAGTTCTGGCCACAGCAGAGTTAAATCAAAAATCGCTTAAAAGGGAGATAACATATATTGAATGAGGCATGACTCCTGGAAGCAGAACATTCTCCTTCTCTCAATGAAAAAAAAAATTCTATCCGGGTGAGGGAAACAAAGGGTACAGTTCGAAATGCTAATTATCTGAAACAAGTCGGTGCGTACAACGACAGAAACTTCGTGAATATGACCTCAAAGATTAGGAAAACAATACGAACGCTGTAAATAGTGGACATAATATTTTTATAGTATTCAGGAAAAACATGCATGAATATCATGAATATATATATATATATATTTAAATTCAAATTTGTTTTTGAAAAGAGGCTGTGAGCGCGAAATACCGTATTACCAATGGATTTGTAAAAATATCTAATTTTTGTTCCCTCTGATTATAATACTCTGTTAAATTTAGCAATAAAATTTAACATTGAGTTCTTTTTTGAGTCTGTCTCTACTGAAATTTAACTTGACAACTTTCAAGGATTCTACTTTGAAAAAAATTTTAAAAACAGTTTCCACTTCTGCTATATGCGTGACTCTTCAGTAATGAATTGAGTCCTTTCCGTGACTGGCGTGTGTATACACTGTTTCTATACAACACGTTAAAATTTCCCTTCTCTGATTCCATGCGCTGATGGCTTAGGGCGTAGCGACTCCGACTGACACTAAATCGGTCGAGTTTCGATCCTGGCCAGAAGCAAGTGGATGTGTCTAGCCACACTGATGAGCTGTGATACAGCGAAATAGGCTTGTATGTGGATGATTGACATATATATGTATTGATTGTTTTTAACTTAGTTTTTGATCATAATATTGTTAGACCAGTATGACGAAATGCTTCCACACTAAGAAGTATCTGTTACTTTCATACAATCATGAATGAAAACGCCATAATCTGTTTTAATTTAAAAATTGCTCGTTCATAAATTCCCTGCCACGTGAACGTTCAAATAAAAGCCCGTTACAAGAGCGTTCTTAAAAAGAAAAACGGTAAACGGTAAAATCAGTTATTAAGACACCACACATGGTAGAAACCTAGGTAGCGAAATAACTCGTTTAAAAATGGAATATATATATATATATATATATATATATATATATATATATATATATATATATATATTGGTGTATCTATGAACAAGATGCTGCTTTTCTCTCTATCGTCCTATCTTCCCCTGGCCGTGGTGTGTTAATTTACGGTTTCCAGGTAGGCCAGACGCCACTGTATGTTAAGTTTGGCATTTATCATCAATCGAACTTGCAGTGATAAAAATAACGATCCATAACTTGATTAGGTTAGTACTTCTGAAATGTACATCTATTTTCGACTCTATTTTCGCAAGTTTTTGATTTTTTTTTGTTCCCCATTTTTTGAAGTCTTCGTGCGTCTTATTACAGTTTCCTCTTCCTTCATTATCTTGAAAGCCCTTTTTCTCAAAACCGCTGTCTGTGATTTCGAAGTCGTCTTTTGCAGTCATGCCAAACTAGCATTCCCGAAAGACGTTCTTAGTGCCTCTCTTACTGCTTTACCAGTTCCACAAATAGCCAGTTTTTTTTTCAAATGAATGATTTATCACGAGACATAAACTTATTTTTTTTTAGCGAGCGAACCCCGAAAAAGAGAAAAAAATATGTTGCAATATAATTATTTTTATTATCATTTCAAAGCCAAGCAAGGCAGTAACGTTACTACGACGCAAATGTTTGCTGAGTGCAACAGAAAACATTAGTGAGAAGAAAAGACAATAAACAAAGTTGATAATGTTATAAAGAGACACAAAAAGTTAACCCATAACTGGAGGGAAGAGACAATAAAGAAAGTTGATAATGTTAGAAAGAGACAGAAGATTACGGTTAACCTTGAACTTGAATAAGCAAGAATCTGTAAGAGAGGTCCTCAAAGTGCGACAGAAGAAATTAAAATATTCAGTCAGTCAAGTGCCGTACGTGATACTCGCTATGGGCGATCATGTCTCAAAAAATACATGACTGACTGGGTAGAAGATTATCCCTCAGTAGGTTGCCATTGCTTTCTGCGGTCGACTCGATGCCGACCAAGACTATATAACCAAATCTTATTATTTAACCCATAACTGGAGGGAAGAGACGGGTTAATACATTTCCCAAGGATATTTGAGCACAAGTGAATGAAACTTGAATTCGAACTCGCCTCCTCGGTTTGTCGTTTCGAGTCGATATCCAATGAACCACAACGCACATCTCGCAATTTCAAGAGTAAACTGTAATGACATTGATGTCAATCTACATCCAAATTCATGAAGTCAGTCAGTTAAGTGACATACGTGATACACGTTTTGGGCAATCATGTCTCGAAAGAGACATGACTGACTGGGCAGAAGATTATCCCGCAGTAGATTGCCATTGCTTTCTGCGGTAGACTGGTTGTTAGCCAAGGCTATATAACCCAATCTGTCCTATTATTTAACCAATACGTGGATGGAAGAGACTGATTATTACCTTTTCCAAGGGTATTTGTGCGTTGAATTAACAAATAGAAGTAAAAAGTTGTAAAGATCATTAGAACAATTGTAATAAAACTATTCATAGAGAAGTTAAAGAGAAAGTAATGAGGCTGAGATGTCAGGTTATGACCGATAATATTTCAAATACTTAATCGGATTTTGTCATGCATTAAGATTCAAGAATCTCTATCTATATATATTTTATTAAAATTAGCAAATATAATTTATGTCTCGAATGTAATGACAACCAACCTCGAGAAAATCCTCTGCCCACTCAGTCATATCTCTTTCGATAAATGATTTTTGTGTGTGCCTGTCTGTTTATCTGTCTGTATGTCCTTTATACAAATCCACAATTTTTATACGATTCTCACCAATCTTCACACAAATATTCTTTAGGCTGAGTCTGAGCTTCAGGACCATGGATTAGATTTAAATCTAACATTACACCCGAGCAACGCCGGGCTACACTGCTAGTTGTGAATTATAAATTTGGTGAAATAATGATTGAAGCCTTGGGTCGAGTTTTGCAGACTTTGACTCAGTAGAAAGTAACATAGTGGTGAAAAAATTTGTTTTATCCCCAGACAAAGATAGAAAAATAAGAATAATCTACACCGTAGTTAAAATAAAAATTTAAAAATATCTTTTTCAGTTGGAAGTTTTGTTATATAGCGACAAACAACAAACAAGCATGTATATAAAAATATGAGTTATATTTTTATTAAAGACGATGAACCGTGTAGAATAGAGGCA
The DNA here is from genome assembly GCA_037127315.1 of Ascarosepion bandense. Taxonomy (NCBI): domain Eukaryota; kingdom Metazoa; phylum Mollusca; class Cephalopoda; order Sepiida; family Sepiidae; genus Ascarosepion; species Ascarosepion bandense. The sequence continues at coordinate 2,422,318 of JBBBDQ010001410.1, read as the reverse complement.
GGAGTGAGAGAGAGAGAGCGCTTCTAATGGGTTGACGGGGTGACGGGGGAGTGTCGTCGTATCTGTTGCTCCTCTGGTCTGGTCTACCGGACTGTCTCGTCTCTCTGCCTCTGACTCCGAATCCGTGTTTTCGCGGTCTTTATATATCTTCCAAAACCGGGACTTGTTTCTTCCGGCTTTGCCTTGATCACGCGACGCCCACGCGACGCCTACGTAATTCTCAGAGTCACCTGTCTGTTTGCCTCTGAGTTATTTCCGCATCTGCCGGAAATAGGGTCAAGGTGACATCCGTTACTTTTCACCGACCGGAAACAACACGGCTTGTATCAGCCTTTCTTGGGTGGGCCAGACCGTTTGTCGGATAGGGAAACACCTAAAACGCCCTCGATAGCACAGGTTTCTGGGGCTTTTGATAAAAGCAAGAAAGAAACGATATTTGTCTGACTAAATGATAACACAAACTAGTAAGAAAAATTAAAAAGCAAATGATGCAATATTTTTCCTCTGATGGTTGTATTCACGTATAAAAATATCGTGTTTTTTTTTTTCGTTGATCAAAATATATGCATTGGATAATAATTCTGTAAAAACAGTAATGAATTTAATAAAATTGGGTTTCTTAGTCTGCGGTGAAGAGCATCTGTGATATATATAAAAAAAAAAAAAACTTCAATCACTTCCAAATGTGTCTGGAGGTTAAATGGTTGAAACTACGTACAGTAGTGGCCATAATATAAGGAACGGAAACAACAAAGGAATGAATATTTGTATTACTTAAAAAGTAATGCATGACTAGAAATTAATTTTTTACAAAATAAAGATTAGAGTTTAATGCATAAATATTATAGAAAGTTACAAAGATTTACACAAATTTTTTTTTTTTAAATAAAAATTAAATGGAACAAAGGAAATAAACTACTGGACAAAAGTTAAGGAACGATCTTGTTAATATTTGACTGTGAACAAAATAACACCATTGCTAATTATGCATTACTTTTTAAAAGTCTTACGGCCTATCACGTTGAATACACCGGTTCTCGATCGATCACCGAACTAAAGCAACGTTGAGCCTGGTCAGTACTTAGATGAGTGACCGCTGTAAGCGTTTAGTGACAGATGTGCGTTGTGGTGCAGTGGAAAGAGAAATCGGTGAGCCGAATTCAAATTCCAGTTGAATACTCTGCATTCACTTAAGCACTGGTACCCTTTGGGAAAGGTATTAATGCGTCCCTTACCTCCAGTTATGGGTTAAATAACAAGGGTAGGACTTGGGAACCCTGCTCTTAGAAACAAATCCCAATGAATCTTGGTACTCGAAAAAGAAGAAAAGTATTATTAGACACAAAACTTATATAAAAACTTATATAAAAAAAACAACAATGAATTGTTGAAAGAAAAAGGTATTACCAGCAATAAATAAATAAAGTTAAGTTAGCAATAAATGACCCGCCGAAGTTGATTTACCATAAAAACAAACCAACCACCCTTTTAAGTAATATACATATTTATATCTTTGTTGTTTCCGTTCCTTATAATATGGCCGCTACTGTATATTTGCCCAAGTCAAACGTATAGAGTAAGTAAAATTAATTGTCTGACAAAAATAACCCAGAGTGTTTTTTTTTTGTAATTTTTATACGCGCATGCGAGATATATGTCAGTAAATGATTTTTTTGTATACTGACGCTTTAAATTTTGGCGAGATTTGTTTATTTTATGGAATATTTCAATCTCCCCTATTTTTGAAAACGGCTTCCGAAAATATAATTTCATATTTTTCTTGATATGATGATAAATAAATACAGATAATCTTCTAAAAATAATAAGCGATTAAAAAAAAACTACCAAGAGAATTGGCGCAACAGTCAACTTCAAAGCGATTTATCCCAGTGCTCCTACCCTTTTCTCCAAAATCAGCACCGATTTATTTCGGGATAACTATCAGTTTTCTCATCACTTACGCTGTAATCATACCCGAGGTGTTTTCCAAAAGAGATTTTAAATTTAGGAAGAGGCAGATCTCTTAGGAAACCAAACCAGCACTACAAACTTACTGGTAAGCCTGACGATATAAATGTAGCAACGCGCTTCTTCTTCTATGTGCCTTGTCGCTTCAGATTGTAGGCGATCATGGCCTTCCACGTCTCCCTATTACTCGTGGCTCTGAGTACACTTTCTCCTATGACACCACGCAACTGCCGTTCTATCATCCACCTGCTCAAGCTCTTCAAATATGTTATCCGCTGCTTATCAATGTCTTTTTCTCCCTCTATCTAGCCTGTTAGTATCAGGTTCTCCAAGACCTCCTTCCGCATTGCATGTCTCAGGAACTTTAGTTGTATCTTACTGAGGCTCAATATTAATTTCCTTTTTGCTACCATCCTTTCCAAAACCTCATCATTGCTCACATGCTCGGTTCACGATATCCTCAGCATCCTTCTGTAGAACAACGTTTCTGCTGCTTCAGTTTTTTCCTTCATCTTTGATTATAGTGTCCAGTATTCACTGCCGTATTGAAGAACTGACAACACATAGCACTCTAGTACTCACGTTGTTTCTTGTGAAATTTTCTTGTCTCTTAATACTTTACTCAGCTTCTGGAACCCGTCCATCGTCATGCCAATTCGCCTTCGGATCTCTGTGTTGCACTCTCCGTCTTCTGTTAGAACATCTCGCAGGTATTTAAATTGTTGTGCCTACTTGATTTTAGTATCTCCCAAATGTATTTGGCATTTTCGGCTGCTCTTTTTGCTGATGACCATGCATTCGTTTGACATGCAATTTATTTGTTGTCTTGATTTGTTACTTTATTCAATTACCTTCTGTAGGTCTTGTAGTTTCCTTTCTGAAAGGGTTGTCTCTTCTATAAATACTTTCATGGGATTCTGCTCGGATGAGGTTAAATCACTGATGCCTCCTCAACTGGTGTTTACTCGTGCAACCAGAATAGCAACTGGGTCCCACCCATTCACAGTCAGGTTAGCCAAATGCAGACGACAATTCTACTCCTGCAGCTTCCTCTCTCGCACTTCCCGCCTGTGGAACTCGCTCCCGTATTCTTGCTTTCCTGACGGCTACGACCTCCAGAAACTTAAATGAAAAGTCAATACTCATCTACTAATCACTGGCCTCTAGCTCTCTCCCCTCCCCTGTATAACCTTCCCTTTCTCTCCGCCTATGGATCTGCTTTCTCAGCTTTCTATTGTTCTTTCTAACTAGTTTGTACTCCTCACTCTTTTCTAATTAATCTTTTTACATTTATGTAACCCCCTGCACATCAGTGGCGTTTCCGCCTTGCCCGGGGTGAAATGATTAAAAAAAAAAAAAAGAAAAAAAAACAGCGGAAAGCCGTGTGGTAATTAACTAAGAAAATCAAGTTTACCAAAAAATTAATTCCTTTCTTTTTCCTTCATCTTTAAATGTCTCTTTTAAACTTTTTGGTCAAGGAGTTTTGCACGCAAATTGGGAAGATTAAAATTTCAGTAAATGTTATTTATTAATTCATCCTTTTCCTGAAATTACCGAGAGACGATATCTGGTGGAAAAAATCTAAACTTATTTATAAATGGAACTTTGTCTGTGTGTGCGTGTGTGTATGTGTGTGTGTGTTTGTGTGTGTGTCCGTTACCTATAGACTCCGATGGCAGCACCGATTTTCTTGAAGTTTTACACAGTTGTACTATAAGCGTCTGCGAGTGTTCTTAGCTAGGTTTTGTGTCGAGGTACACCTGATAAATATCGAAAATCGATAATCGAAAAAATAGGGTTATAGAAGGAGTGGTCCGATTTTAATCAAATTTGATACACTCATAGACAAAGACATAAGAAACGATATTCGGAAGTTTCAAGGTTGCAGTTCTTACAATGGTGCAGAATATCGATAATATATATATATATATATATATAAAGCAAAACGTTTGTGTGTGTGTCTGTTTATCGGCTTGTATGTCTGTATTTTTTTCAGCACTTTTATTTTAGTTTTTGGTTCGGGTTTGGTTCTAAGTAGGTATAATTGTAGTTCTTAGTTTCAGCCATGATACCATTTACTCAGAGGATTTATTTGGCCTTCAATATTCTGTTTACGACGAAAAAGCTTATTTGATATCGATACCAGGAAATCAAAATTTGACTTCCATCAATTCATTTTTCTTTCCGTCTTTAACGGGAAACAACTATTGCTTTTTAGTCTTTCGTGCCAACGTTCAAGGAGTCTGAGCTCCAGGACCATGGATTAGTTTTAAAGCTTTCATTACATCCAAGCAACGCCGGGCTATACTGCTAGTATATATACTGCTAGTATATATATATATATATATATATATATATATATATATATATATATTAGCTGCGATCGGTAAATTGCCGCAATTATTTTATTATTTAAAATATTCTTTAGGCTGAGCCCCAGGACAATGGATTAGTTTTAAAGCTTTCATTACATCCAAGCAACGCCGGGCTATACTGCTAGTATATATACTGCTAGTATATATATATATATATATATATATATATATATATATTAGCTGCGATCGGTAAATTGTCGCAATTATTTTATTATTTAAAATATTCTTTAGGCTGAGCCCCAGGACAATGGATTAGTTTTAAAGCTTTCATTACAGCCGAGCAACGCCGGGCTATACTGCTAGTAATCAATAACACAAATTGCGACGCTAACTGAAATTCAAGCAATGGATCGTCTTTGAGATTTCAGACGATTATCATAGAATAAATTCCAGGTTTTGTTTGGTAATGAGTAATATAGAATTGTCAAGTAAATATCTTTGCTTTTGCGATTGTTTTAAAACATATCAAGAACGAGTTGTGTTGAGTTTAATTCGAAACAAGTATCTGTGAATATACATATGTGTCTGTTATAGTCTTCGGAATTGCTGAGTTGGCTAACATCACAGAGGGTAACTGTGAAAAGGTCAGTGTTATTGAAAATGGACAGCATCGCGTTGCGTGATTTGAACAAAAAGACGACGACACCTTTATACACTAGAGAATGCGCACGATGTTGTTCAGTGAAGCCAAACAGACGAAAGTAATTTATCAAAAGAGTCGATCGAGACGGAGACGATGAGGTAGATGCACTAAGCACACATACAAAAACTAACTTAATTCAAATAAATTCAAGATTAAATAAAGATAAAACTAAAACCAAAAATATAAGAGAGACTGAGACAGAAAGATGAAGAAAGAAAAAATAAAATAAGATTTACTGTGCAGGTGGAGTAATGGAACACCGGCTAGAACCAGGGAGCCGAGTTCGAATACCAGTTATTTTTGTGACATTCACTTGGAAGGTTCTAAGAAATGACGGTAAACTGCATCCGGCAGCAGGGCCTCTGATTGGGAGGTTGTTAGGATAGAACCACCTCTTAATTGCTGTTGTTCCCTGGTTGACTCTGACCCGGAGTGGTAGCACCTGTTAGGCTCCCAGCTGTAGCAAATAGCTAACCTCCAAACTTGATGGTTAATTGATAGCAGCTTCGTTTTGGAAGCATTAAAGAAAAGAAATGAAGAAAAATTCACTCGTCTAAGATCTCCAAAACACATCAAGTGCATAAAATCAAACATGACATATACGGACAAAAAAAAAAAATAAAAAATAAAATAAATACAAGATGTAACACAAAAATATTCTTCTTCTATGTGCCCTTTCCCTTCAGGACGTAGGCGATCATGGCTTTCCACGTTTTCCTATCCCTGGTGGCTCCGAGCACGCCTTCTCCTGTTACACCATCCAACCCTCGTTCCGTCATCCACTAGCTCAAGCGCATAAATCTAGACTATAAATGTATAAAAACTAACATGGCCACAAAATGAGGGATCAGTTTATATATTGATTATAATATAGAATTGATCCCCAATTTTATACCCACATTAAAATTTCTTATAAACAGTTGGCATATATATTCTTCTTCAATGTGCCCTGTCACGTTAGGGCGTAGGCAATCATGGCTTTCCACGTCTCCCTATCCCTGGTGGCTCTTAGCACGCCATCTCCTGTTACACCATGCAACCCTCGTTCCGTCATCCACCTGATTAGGTCCTTCAAATATGTTTTCCGTTGCTTTCCTCTGTCTCTCCTTGCCTCTATCTAGCCTGTTAGTATCAGGTTCTCCAAACTCTCTTTTTTCATTGCATGTCCCAGGAACTTCAGCTGCCTCTTCCTGATGCTCAGTATTCATTTCCTTTTTGATTCCATCATTTCCAAAACCATCATTTCTCACATGCTCGATCCATGTTATTCGCAGCATCCTTCTGTAGAACCACATTTCAGTTGCTTCAAGTTTTTCCTTCATCTTTGATGATATTGTCACTGCCATATTGAAGGACGGACAGCACGTAGCAATCCAGTACTCTCTTCCTTGTTACTAGCGAAATTGTCCTGTTTTTAATACCGTACTCAACTTCTAGAATGCTTTCTTCACCATGCCAATTCGCATTCGGATCTCTGTGTCGCACATTCCGTCTTCTGTTAGAACATTTCCCAGGTATTTAAATTTTTGTACCTGCTTGATTCTAGTATCCCCGAGCTGTATTTGGCATATTGGGCTGTCCTTTTTACTGATGACTATTACTTTTTTCAATCATTTCACCCCAAGAAAGGAGGTACCATCGCTGATGTGCAAGGGCAACATAAGAGAGGTAAATTTTTAGATAGGAAATGAATGAAGACAAAGACGAAACAGCTGCAGGGGGAGAAAGAGAGAGGGTAACAGAAAGATGTCAACACAGGAGAGATGACAGTTACGAAGGTAGAAAGAAAGAACTTGATACACGGGGTGATGTGGAAAGTTAAGTGGATAAGAGATGGGAATTGACTTTGCATTTAAATTTTTGGTGGTTATAACAGGAAAGCAAGAATAAGGAAGGCCACAGGCGGGAGGCATGAGTAAAGAAGCTGTTGGAGTAGAATTGTCGCCTGCTCGATCATAAACCCGGTGTGGGCGACAAAGCGAAACTCGCTGCCGAGCTTGAAAAGCAACTCTAATCCGTAGTGGACTGGGGTAAGAATTGGCTCGTAAATTTTAATGCTTCTCATTCGAAGCTGCTATCAATTAACCATCATAGATAATCACACCTACCTCCAATAAGCATGGAACAGGCTTGCCTCCCAGAGAGTAAAACACTACACCTCCTTGGCTTTACACTCTCGGCGGAGCGAGAATATATCGAATCCATTGCTAAATACGCCGCTATGAAAGTTGGTTCTCTGTGGAGGGCCCGGAAGTTTTACCCGTCGGAATCTATCCTGTACATATATAAATCTACCATCCGCCCGTGTATTGAATACTGCTGCCCCATCTGGTTGGGTGCCCCTGCTACTCTCCTCGGGCTTCTTGACAAAATACAACGAAGAATCTGTAACGTGATCGATACCGACTTGGTAGACAGCCTGCAACCACTCTCTCACCGGCGTGACGTGGCTTCCTTGTGCCTCTTCTATAAGTACTTCCACGGTTTCTGCTCCGATGAACTTAGGTCATTGGTGCCACCTAGGTACGAATTTACACGAGATACTAGATTAGCAACTAGCTCCCACCCTTTTTCAGTAAAACAGATAAGATGTAACTGTAATTTCTACTCCAACAGCTTCTTTCTCGTGCTTCCCGCCTGGGAATTCCCATCCACATGTCTGCTTTCCCGACAGCTACAATCTCCAGGAGTTTAAATGTAAGGTCAATAGACACCTCCTGTCACACTAACTTGCATATATTCTCCCAACACTCTCACCATCAACACAGCCCACATTCACGGTATTCTTACCCGTCTATCACCCTCCTTCTGACATTTCCTATATCCAACCATCCTTTCTCACCACTTCCCCCCTATGTAACCCCCTGCGCAATAGTGGCAGTGGAATGCCTTGATCGGGGTGAAACGATTATAAAATAAAAATGGTTGATCTAGCTGTAAAAGGGCAAAGTCTTGTAGCCAGTCTGGTTGCCCGAGAAAATATTTGTGGAAGGGACACCAGTGACCTAAGTTCTTCGGAGCAGAAGCCATGAAAATATTTGTAGAAGACAGTGAGAAGCCACATCCCGCCAGTGAGAAAGTGGCTGAAGTAGAGCTGCTTTGGAGCCTGTCGAGAACAATGAAACGAACAGCAGGAGCCCCTGACCAGGTATGACAATAGTATTCCATGCACGGTCGAATGGTATATTTGTATATGTCCTAGATGGATTGAAGAGGAAAAAAACTTCTTTGCCCGACATAGTGACCCAACCTTCCTAGCAGTGGATTTAACTATTAATTCAATGTAATGATTCTACTTGAGGTCGGAATAAAGGGTAAGGCCGAGGAGGCGCTGGGTGGCAGGAGAGATTGATTGTGATAGTTGACAGATAGGAGTTTTGTTTTAGAGGCGTTGAAATTTACGGGCCACTTCTTACCCTAATACACCAATAAGTGGAGGTCCTACTCCAGATCAGCAGCGGGGTTATGTTTGTCCGCCTCACCAGTCTTACAGACGCGGGAATAGATGGTGGTGACGTTTGCATAAAGAGCTACAAAGGAGAGAAAGTGCAAAATACAATCTAAACTTATTTATAAACGCAACTTTGACCCTGTGTATGTATGTGTGTGGGTGTGTGTTTGTTTGTGTGTGTCCGTTACCTATAGACACCGAAACGGCTGAACCGTTTTGCCTAAAAATTTACACAGTTGTAATATAGGCGTCTGTGAGTGTTCTTAGCTAGGTTTTGTGTCGAGGTACCCGATAAATATCGAAAACCGATAATCGATAAAATCGGGTTAGAGAAGGACTGATCCGATTTTAATCAAATTTGAAACACTCATAGAAAAAGACATAAGAAACGATATTCAGAAATTTCAAGGTTGCAGTTCTTACAATAGTGCAGAAAATTTGATATCGATACCAGGAAATCAAAATTTGGCTTACATCCATTCATTTTTCTTTTAGTCTACGTTTTCGCTTTAAATGGAAACAACTATTGCTTTTTTGTCTTTCGTGCCAACGTCCAAAGAGTCTGAGCTCCAGGACCAGGGATTAGTTTTAAAGCTTTCATTACACCCGAGCAACGCCGGGCTATACTGCTAGTTACATATAAGAGCTTCAATGTAGAGAAAGCGTAGCATAAAACAAACACGAGTAAGAGTTTCAAAGGGCAGAATAATGTTGATGACTGCGGTTGCCCATGTTTTGAAGTATTTCATTTTATTTTTTTATCTTTCATTTTCATGCATGTCCCTCTTTCAGGTTCAATACAAATATATTTCTTCTTCTGATTCTGCTAATTGTTTTCTTCTTTTTTTTCCATCTAATCCAACTTTTCTTCTTTAACAATATGCATTATTTTCTTCTGCGTATCAGTATTTCTTCTTCTTCTTCTTCTTCATCTTCTCCTCTTCCTCTTCCTTCATTTTTCTTCATCTCTTTCTCCTCCTCCCCTCTTTCTTATTCTTCCTCTCTTTCTTCTCGCCACCTTCTTCTACTTTTCTTCTTCTCCTCCTTCTTTTTTCTACTTGTTCTCCATCTCTTTCACCCCCTCCTCTTTTTTCTTATTCTTCTTTATCTTTCTCCTCCACTTTCTTCTTTTTCGTCTCCTCCTTCTTCTTCATCTTTCTCCTCTCCCTCTTTATCTTCTTCTTTTTCTTTTTCTTCTTCTTCTCATCATCCTTCTTCATCATCATCTTTTCTTCCTCTTCCTCCTTCTTCGTTTTCTCCTTTTCCTTCCTTTTCTTCATCTCTTTCTACTCTTTCGCTTTCTTATGCTTCATCTCTTTCTTCTCCCCCACCTGCTTCTACTTCTTCTCCTCTTCTCCTCGTGCTTATTTTCTCCTATTCCTTCTTCTTTTTCATCTCATCTTCCTTTTCCTTATTCTTCATCTCTTTCTTCTCTTCTACTTCTTCTCTTCTTCTTCTTCTCATCATCTTTCTTATTCATCTTCTCCTTTTCCACGTCCTTCTTATTTTTCTCCTCTTTCTCCTTCTTCTTCTCCTCCTCCTTTTTCTTCTTTTTCTTCTTCTTCTTCTCCTCCTCCTTCTTCTTCTTTTACAAATACATTTTTTTTTCTTCGCAGACACTAATTCTTATTTTTCGTCTATTGCGATCCTTATTGTTCTGTTCATTTCGTCCTCACATTTTTCTTCTTCTGCGTCCTGCTCCAATATCTTCTTTCCATTTTCTTTTTCTTCTTCTCACCTCCCTTGCAACTTCAATTCATTTCGCATTTTATTTGAAAAAAAAAATGTCGAAACGATGACAAGGGAAATAGAAAAAGCGTTGATTTTAACAAAGACAGCGTAAAAAAAAAAACTGACTTGTTTTATTGTTAGTCCGCGCATGCGCTTGCGAAATGTTTTGTCAACATGGCGGCTGCTGTATAAAAAGTCGACGTAAGGAAAGCCCCCAAAATATGCACTACACATTTACTTCTGAGTAAAAATAATACTTATCTAGATTTTGTATTATACAATTTTCTCTTCTTTGAACATTATTTCTTTTATTAGAAACCAAGCGAGATATGATTCACCGTTTACGATGAAGGAAATTTCGAAAGATATTTATCGGCCTGAAAGGGAGGTACTCCTTGCTTTTAAATAAATCTAATGTTCTATGAACAGCGAGAACTTTCCTTCCAAGTAAAGAGAGATAGAAAATACTATTTTCCTATACTCGACACCACCGGTTAAGTATTTCTGTACAGCATTAAGTATTTTTGCTAATGTTTCCCAAACATTTAAATAATATCACACGAGAGAGCAAATGGAATTATCACAGAAACCAGAGCGAAATGTTTAAAGGTTACATATTTAAATGTGATGAAATAAAGCCATAAAATTTTAAATAATTTCTAATAAAATTATAGAAAAATGGTTAATATTTATTTATTCAAATAAAGGAATATATTAAAAGGTTAAATAAAAAGCAATATATTTTAAAGAGAAATTATGGCGTCTAAACTTTTGGAGATCGTAGCTATCAGGGAAACAAATATACAGAGGGAGTTCCAAAGGCGGTAGTTGCGAGAAAAGAAGCTGAAAGAGTAGAATTTACGGTTACATTTGACGAGTTAGGCTGTAAAAAGACCTAGTTGCTAGTCTAGTAGCTCGTGTGAAGCCGTGTAGAGGGATGGATACCAGTAAAATAAGCGCGTCAGAGAAGAAGCTGCGAAAATTTTTATAGAAAAGACAGAGGGAAGCCATATTCCGACAGTGAGAAAATAACTGCCAAATCTGGATCGGTTACGTGGAAGATTTTGTATTTTGACGATAATCCCGAGATGAATAGCGAGAATATCTGACCAGACATGGCAACAGAACTGAATACATGGACTAATGGTAGAGTTTAAAATGGGCAAGATGGATTCCGACGAGAAAAATTTTTCTGAACCGACACAGTGACCAGTACTCAAAATCTATCGAACTCACAATTTACAAGTGATTATTTTAAATAACATCCCCACCGCTGTACTATAGCTTCTCTTTGCTTTTTGTATAAATATTTTCATGGCAATTGTTCTGATGAACATTCCTCTATAGCTTCTGGTCCTGGGTATAACGTTAAACTACATCCATCAAAAATGTCTCTAATTGGGATGTTGTGAGGAGCATGGAACTACCTCATAATTGCTGGTGTTTCCAGGTTCACCTTACCCCGGGGTGGTAGCATCTGTTAAGGTCCCAGCTATGGGCAAATTGTTAACCCCAAAATTGAGGTCAAAACACTATAAATGTATAAAAATATACATTTATATTTATATATGTATAAAAATAGACTTTCTAGAAAAATTGATATATCCCGGGAAGGAATATCAGGGAAAAGAATAGTGTAAGAATAATACTTAACACTGAAGATAGATTAGAAGAGATTTAATAGACAACCGTACAATAAACCAAGAGACGTACAAGAACAATCAACGAATAGTCACAGGATTAACAATAAAGTAGAAAATGTCTCCGCCTATGAGGTATGCGTCCGTCTAGTGACGTATGCTGACGTATACCCTATCCATTACGGGATAGGATCGGATGTTCCTCCTAAAAAAAAATATACATTTTAGAAAAAAAATTATCTAAATACATTTTTGAAGAAAAAAAAGTTTTACCAGCAATACATTTTTGAATACAAAACTAGAAGACATCTTCAGATTTTTTTTTTTTTTTTTATAAGCGTTTCACCCCGAGCAAGGCATGTCACTGCCACTACTGTGCAGGGGGCTACGTAGAGTGGAGAAAGGCTGATTAAATATAGGAAATAACAGAGGGTGGGTGATAGGCGGGTGAGGATACCGAGAATGAGGGTTGGGTAGATGAGAGTGTTGTGAGAATAGTTGGGAGTTAGTGTGATAGGAGGTGTCTATTGACCCTAAAGATGTTCATCAAAATCTGACTAAATCTACCTTCTCACTATAACCAAACATAAAAAAATTACCTTAAAACTCCTCATGTTTGGCATTAAATATCCCACAGAGGTTGATATGTCGTTAAACAAATCTCAAACCTTACAGCATCTAGACATTATGAATTTAACCACAGAATAGGAATGGCGGCAAGGTTGAATAATTTTACAGTTGCAACAGCTAGATGCAACCGAGTTCTATATTTTTTTTTTTTTTTTAATCATCTCACCCCAAGCAAGGCATTCCACTGCCACTATTGCGCATGGGGCTACATAGGGGAAGGTAAAGAGAAGGAGTGGATAGACATAGGGAATGTCAGGAGATAGCGAGGATGAGTGTCGGGCAGATGGGAAGAGTGCTTGATAGAATGGGAGCAGGTTAGTGTGTTAGGAGGTGTCTATTGACCTTACATTTAAACTCCTGGAGATTGTAGCCGTCGGGGAAGCAATCGTTTGGAAGAGAATTCCACAGTCGGGAAGTGCGAGGAAAGAAACTGTTGGAGTAGAAGTTACGGCTGCATTTTATCGGTTTCACTGTAAAAGGGTGGGATCTAGTTGCTAATCTAGTATCTCGTGCAAATTCGTATTTAGGGGGCACCAGTGATCTAAGTTCATCGGAGCAGAAGCCGTGAAAGTATTTATAGAAGAGACACAGGGAAGCCACGTCTCGCCGGTGGGAGAGAGACTGCAGGCGGTCTGCCAAGTCGGTATCTATCACATTACAGACCCTCCTCTGAACCTTATCGAGAAGCCCGAGGAGAACAGCAGGGGCACCCGACCAGATATGGCAGCAGTATTCAATGCACGGGCGGATGGTAGATTTGTAAATGTGCAGGATAGATTTAGACGGAAAAAACTTCCGGGCCCTACACAGAGAACCGACTTTAACGGTTTCCTTTTGATTGTGGAAATCTCTTCCGGTCTCTTACACTCTAGTTAACTTTAACCATTTATTGTTTAACAATTAAATATTGTTTGTGTCTTCATATTCATTCAGTTAGGTTTTGTAGTGTTTCCCTTTTCATTTTCCAAGTCTACAGTCATCTATTTACACAACCTCTTTAAGTAGGTTACTCGCTTTTTCCATTTGTCCCTCTTTTGTGTCCTTTATTCTCTGATTCCTCTTTCCTCATTATGTGCTCTTGATATTTCAACTGTTATCCTTTTATTGTTTAAATCGATTGAAGTTACCGTAAGTTCTATGATATGTTGTTCTTATCTTATACTTATCGCTTGGAGAATGCTTTTCTGGATTTTAGCTTTCCAGTCAATATTTGTCTTCACAAATGTCAGTCATTATCATCTCTTTTCTATAATACTTATCTAAACTTATTTATAAATGGAACTTTGTATGTGTGTGTGTGTGTGTGTGTGTGTGTGTCCGTTACCTATAAACTGCAAAACGGCTGAAGCAAATTTTTGAAAATTTACACAGTTGTACTATAAGCGGCTGCGAGTGTTCTTAGCTAGGTTTTGTGTCGAGGCACCCCCGAAAAATATCGAAAATCGATAATCAAAAAAATCGATTATAGAAGGAGTGGTCCGATTTTAATCAAATTTGATACACTCATAGACAAAGACATAAGAAACGATATTCAGAAATTTCAACGGTGCAGTTCTTACAATAGTGCAGAAAATCGATAATATGTATATATAAAAAGCAAAATATTTGTGTGTGTGTCTGTTTATCTGCCTGTATTTTTTTCAGCCCTTTTATTTTTTTGCCTCGGGTTTGGCTCTAAGTAGATATAATCGTAGTTCTTAGTCTCAGCCATGATACCATTAATTCAAAGGACTTATTTAGCCTTCAAAAGTCAGTTTACGATGAAAAAAACTTATTTGATATCGATACCAGGAAATCAAAATTTGACTTACATCCATTCATGTTTCATTCAGCCTACGGTTTCGCTTTAACTGGAAACAACTATTGCTTTTTAGTCTTTCGTGCCAACGTCCAACGAGTCTGAGCTACAGGACCAGGGATTAGTTTTAAAGCTTTCATTACACCCGAGCAACGCCGGGCTATACTGCTAGTATATATATATATACTGCTAGTATATATATATATATATATATATATATATATATATATATATATATATATAGGTGCGATTGGTAAATTGTCGAAATTATTTTATTATTTCAAATATTCTTTAGGCTGAGTCTGAGCTCCAGGACCATGGATGAGTTTTAAAGCGTTCATTACACCCGAGCAACGCCGGGCTATACTGATAGTCATTTAATAGTTCTTTTTCCTCAATAATGATTTCTTTTTTTCAAATTCTTTCACACCCAGTAAACCTTTACGTCTTAGTGGTTTATTTATTTCCTGGGAGTGAAAAGATTAAAAAGGAATCTTAGACATTTTATGTGCTCTCATTATACATCATAAATTCTTACTGAAATGATACCGCCTATAACTGCACAATTTCTGAAGACTGTAACTTTGAGATATATAATGTAAGATGGCCATCACTTTATGTGTTCTTTAAATAAGGGTATTTGTGCGTAAGTGAATGCAACGAATTCAACTAGAGCCGAGATCGAATTCGAGTTGAATTCGTTGCATATACTTACGCACAAATATCTTTGGGAAAGGTATTAATCCGTATCTTCCCTCCAGTTATGGGTTAAATAACGGGACAGATTGTCTTCTATACCCTTGGCTGGTAACCAGTCTACCGTAGAAAGCAATGGCAACTTACTCCGGGATAATCTTCTGCCCAGTCAGTTATGTCTCTTTCGAGACATGATCACCGAAGCGTGTATCACGTATGGCATTCAACTGACTGAAATACCTTCACCCGCCTGACACAAAAGGACTCGAGATTTAAATAAAGAACTCAATGTAGCCTGAAAAAAGACTCTTGGAGTCAAGCAGTCTGCTATTTGGACTGCAACTCTCAGGCTCACAGTCTTCGATCAAAGAACGACTGAATCGCTTCTCCGTTTAAGGACAGAGCCTTGGGCGAATAAGGGGCAATCTCCTCAAGAATAAAAGAGAGACTTTAAGCAACTGAAATATAGTACTACAAAAGTGTGCTGATGATATCATGGACCGGCTCTGTGCCTGATATCGCGTATAGGGGATCTGGGCAGATTTTGACATTGGCCCAAGTGCAAACGCAGTGGTTCTCCACGGTAAACCTGACATTATATCATTTTCCTTACAGAAGTCTCGGCGAGTTGATAGTTGATTCGCTGAATTGTTTCTTTATAGTCAGGTTCAGTCAGAGTGTAACATGGTGACCGTTTTTGGGGACTTCCTTAGCATTTGAATTAGGAGATTCAAAAACAGGACGCCATATTACAAACATCCTCAGTAAAGGCGAAAATAAGGAGGCACTGCAGATCATCAAACTAAGTATCTACAACGCCGACAAATGATAGATAGATAGATAGATAGATAGATAGATAGATAGATAGATAGATAGATATGAAAAGACAGACATATATATATATAGTCTAACCGTACTGATGAGCTGTGATACGGCGAAACAGATCTGTCTGCGGATGACAATATATATATATATATATAGATAGATAGATACATACATACATACATACATATGAAAAAAAATAGATAGATAGATAGATAGATAGATAGATAGATAGATAGATAGATAGATAGATAGATATGAAAAGACAGACAGACAGATAGACAGACAAACCGATAGATAGATAGATAGATAGATAGATAGATAGATAGATATGAACTGACTGAAATAGATAGATAGATAGATAGATAGATAGATAAATAGATAGATAGATAGATAGATAGATAGATAGATAGATATGAACTGACTGAAATAGATAGATAGATAGATAGATAGATAGATAGATAGATAGATAGAACTGACTGAAATAGATAGATAGATAAATAGATAGATAGATAGATAGATAGATAGATAGATAGATAGATATGAACTGACTGAAATAGATAGATAGATAGATAGATAGATAGATAGATAGATAGATAGATAGATAGATAGATAGAGTTGGGAGATAAAACTGGAAAGATTAGAAACTCAGATAAATATATTGCTGGTTGAAAAGAGATTGTAATCGTGAAAATGAGGTTCTGCAGCATTAATATACAAATGCAGACAAGCGTTTGAATTGCTGGACTCTCCAGATCGCATTAATAATGCAGCCATGTCCCAGCGAATAATCCACGTTCCACTGCCCACAGCCTTATTAAAATCCAGACGTCTGTTACTTTCATTCTCGGTTCCATGAAAATCCGTTCTTACAGTTGGCGCGTAGTATGCAGACAGCTATCTTAAAGAGCTCAAGTTTACTCTCGTCAAGATGGGATTATTAGTTAGAACTGAAAACAAATCTTTAAATTACCGCCAGGCACCGAAGTTTCCTCCTTTTTCAAGTATAAGAAACAGATCGATATATTCTTTACTGTTTAGACTTTTGTGTAGTTCTAGCATTTTGTATAGAGAGTAGATTTCGCAGCACGAACTACTGCCTCAGTAAATGGAGTTCTTATTGCCATTTGGAGTCATTTGTTTCACTTAGCTTTAACACCTTCCAGAAAAAATGTTCTCTTCAACTGTCTAGCCTGACGTTCAGGTTAATCATGTGTTCAGAGGTAATTTTATTTGCGCAACTAGAATGAAGTAGTTGCTAGTTGGACAAGCAGAAAAACAACTGAAACAAATATACTACATTTGCAGAGTTAACAATCTGTCAGAAAACAGAACACACACCACATACTTGCTACCTAGGTTTCGACCAGGCTTAGACCTCTCGACCACGAATGATCAACAGTCTGAACGAAGTCAAATCAAGCCTATATAACACAATTTTCGATTCACGCAAATAACCATATCTGCACTGAAATGTATCGTAATGTCCACAAATGTTACCTGTTATTTGTCTAAGACACGCCAGATCAATGTGTGTTTCCCTATGTGGATAGGGTTCGTAGGTTCGAATCCTGCCGAATGACACTAATTTTCGTAATAAAAAGTTTATAATAAATAATTAGGCCGGTGTATATAAATATATATACTGTTTGATTATAAAACAGAATATCTACTTAATACGAGTATGGATCAAAAATAATGTTCAAACAAATAATTTCAATTTGTCGATTGTTTATAACAATTTCGTTAATCTTTGTTAATTTCCATATTATATATTATACATAATTTCTTTAAATATATATATATATATATATATATATATATATATATATATATATATAGTTTTTTTTTAAAGAAATTATGTATTTCATACTATTTTTTTAGTATCTTTTGCCAACTGAAAATAAAATGGCTCTTTTGTTATTATTACTTTGCAAAATTTTACAAGTCAAGGAAGCAAGATAAACTCGTCCGAATCACCCTAAATTTTCTTCATTCTTTCATTGATGAAACTGCAATAAAAGTAATTATTAAATATTTATAAATTCATTTGATGCACCAGTTATTGTGCAGTATTAACAAAAGAACCATTCTATTTTCATTTACAATTATTCACTTGGCAATAAATACTATAAAAATAGAATGAAATGCAGCATTTTTCTTTTTAAACACTGGAGAGGCCTAATAAATATGACCGGTTGTATATATATATATATATATATATATATATATATATATATATATATATTAAGTTCACCCAATGAAAGATAGTAATGCTACTAAGGCATAAAAAGTTTCAGACCGAGGAGGTATTGCAAACCACAAGTATTAATAAGGGGCCAAGAAATGGGGAAGCAATCAAGTGAGCAGTCGGTATCGATTGACTTAGTATTTACATTTTTGAAGATTAATGTTGGCCGCAAAGAATTGAACCGGAACGTAATTCCTCTAGGGAGAAGGTCGAAAAAGTAGATGATCGCAGAGAATTTCCGGTTAGAATAACGCAAGTCAACTGTCAATTGATGAACTGATTATAACGACAATTATCATCAATGTATTTATAGAAAAGATAGATGAGACAGCGTTGAGTCGGTGAGGAATTGACTGATGCCACTACAACCAGTTATATGTCTCAGCAGTATTCTGATAAGCGTGTTTATACGCGCTAAAAAAGACTATACTTTCCTACCGGATACTCGTGGACTAGGGGTAGAATCGCCGACTGACGACGGATTTGGTCGGGTTTCAATCCTGCTTTAGGAAGCGGTCGGAGCCTAAGCTGTGAAACAGATCTGTCTGCGGATGATTATAGTGTATATATATATATATATATTGTATCGAAGTAGCAGATAATTTTCAAAACATACACTGTTAAATATAAGAGACAATGAATGTCTACTATGTTTAATCCTGACCCGTTCTAAACATCGTATTATGGCTTTAATTTCAGTTAAAAATAAAGACAAAAATTCTCCAGCATTTGGATATTTTTTTATTAAGTTGGTTTTAAGCTTTCGGCTCAAATTTAGGAACTGCGTTTGCTATTTTGGGTAACTGTTGCCGTTGCTTAGCGGAGTTTTATGTCAACTAAAGATAAAATCGTCGCTGATGGTGGATGTTTTTGTGTTAACCTCCTTGTAACTTCCCTGAAGATGACTCATATGAGCCCAAAGCTTAGAAGTAAATTATTAAAAAAATATTCAAATGTTGGAGAAATTTTTCCTTATTTTCAACTGAAATTAAAGCCAAAATACCATGTTTAGAACGACTCATGATTAAACACAATAGACATTCATTGTCTCTTATAAATAACAGTATATGATTAGAAAATGTATATATATATATATATATACATTTTCTAATCATATACTGTTATTTATAAGAGACAATGAATGTCTATATATATATACTCTCATTACGACTGAGCTCTCTAGATAAGAAAATTTTAAAAACAGTTTTCCACATCTGCGATATATGCGTTACTCTTCAGAAATTAATTAAGTTCTTTCGGTGACTGGCGTGTGTATACTCTACTTATATACAACACGTTAAAATTCTTACGATCTTACTCTTTGCGCCTATGGCTTAGGGGTAGCGACTCCAACTGACGCCAGTGTGCTCGTGTTTCGATCCCGCCCAGAAGCAAGTGGACGTGTCTAGCCACACTGATCATTTGTTATACAGCAAAACATGCTTCTATGTGGCTGACTAAAAAAGCAATCGGATTCTAACCGTACTTATGAACTGTGATACAGCGAAATAGATCTGTGTGCGCATGACAATATATATATATATATATATTGATTGTTTAATTACTTAGTTTTTAGTCATAATAAAATTGAACCAGTTCACATTTGTATTAAAAAGTGTTCAATACCATTATATTGTAGATCTTTTGAATATTTTCCACCTGTAAACCAGTTATTATCAAGGTTTCTCAGACGATTTTCAATATTTAAGTTTTTACTGTTTTTTTTTAAGAACGCTCACGTAACAGTGTTTTTTTAGAACGCTTAAGTGGCATGGAATTTTTGAACGCGCAGTTTTTAAAATTACAAGAATTTATAACGTTTTCATCCATAGTTGCATGAACCTAATATGAATAATTCATGGTAGAAACCTGGGTCGCGTAATAACTCGTTTACAAACAGAATATATATAAAGATAATTTAAATATATACCGAAATCTCACGTGTCTAGACTGACCTAGCCAGGCATTAAAAGGCAATTCCACTTCGGCCAGTCCGAGATCAAACAAACATAACGAGGACAGCTTACTCGAGGTTCAGAAAGAATTATTCGAGATACGCCAGGGAATACTTATATATATATATATATATATATATATATATATATATATATATACTCTAGCATCTACGCATCGTTCATTCAGCAATGAATTAGAACACTCTCAGCTATTGGGCGTGTATAATGATAATATACACGCTAAAAGTCTGCCTCCTTCTACCGAGCGCCAGTAGCTCAGAAGTAGAATCGCCGACTGACGCCATTTCGGTTGGGTTTCAATCCTGGGTAAAAGCAATCGGAGTCTAGCCGTACTCATGAGCTGTGATACAGCGAAACAAATCTCTCTGCGGATGATTATATATATATATATATATATATATATATATATATATATATTGATTGATTGATTGATTGATTAATGTTACTTACGTTCCTCAGGTGTTTCTATTAATGTAACGTATTTTCCGCATTGTTTGTGTACCCATGGGCTACATGGCACTGCAAGAACACTGATATTATACAATCTTTGAACGTTACGCAAGTGTTAGGTCTGCTAACTAGTAGTCGGAACAAAAGCAGCAACCAGAAAATGAAGAGACGTTGCCACAGACCATGCACATAGAAGGAAAGTCACAGAAACACCAATACTGTGGTTTCAGGAGAGAGGGAGAAACGGAAACCACTTCCTGAACCGGGAACAAATAATTAGACTCTATTCCTGTTCAATAGAGTTGGGAGGTGTGTAAACCGGGCGATAGTAGGGTCTATCTGCTCAAATTTAAATAAATAAAATATTTGGAATAAAATAAATAAATAAATAAGAGAAATATTTACTAAGTTTTAAGTTAGTTAAAGTCCTACTGCGAGAGAAATTTATGCAAAGTAAAAAAAAAATGAAAAGTCGTTTGACGGCAAACATTCAATTATGCACAGCTGAGACATGAAAGCAGATTTAAGGAAAATAAATATATGCATAAAAAATGAAAATAATTAAAATAATTCAAGCCTACATGAAATCTAGCCCCAGTTCGCGCTGGACACCGTCGAAAAGTGGGGCGTGTTTGTGAGGGGGGAGAGGAATACTAAAATAATATTAGTCTCACAGCCCGCATTTGGAACGGCTAGTAAGGTAAAAATGCTTTGCAGTTTCAGAGAATTAATTTTGGCAGAAACTATAATCGGAAGGGCTGGAGACAAATTAAATTATTACTGACGACCTTACATGTGACCAACTGACAGGGATTGGGGATTTTCATCCGTGTGCGAGGAAGGAGAAAATCAAGAGAGAAAAAAAAAAGAAAACAATTAAGTCCGACTACAACCGAATTTCTAAAAAGTTAAAAAAAAAGAAAAACCATGTGATAGCAACGTTCAATTATGCATAACAGAGAAATGAAAGCAGATTTAAGGAAAATAAATATATACATAAAGAAACGCAAATATACATGAAAATTACTTACATTTAAAGAATATATATATATATATATATATATATATATATATATACACTAGCAGTATAGCCCGGCGTTGCTCGGGTGTAATGAAAGCTTTAAAACTAGTCCATGGTCCTTGAGCTCAGACTCAGCCTAAAGAATATTTTAAATAGTAAAATAATTGCGACAATTTACCAATCGCACCTAGTGTATGTATATATATATATATATATATATATATATATATATATATGTATATATCTATATCTATATATATATATATATATATATATATATATGTATGTATGTATGTATGTATATATATATATATATAATCATTTCACCCCGAGCAAGGCGGAAATGCCACTGATGTGCAGGGGGCTACATAACTGTAATATATATACATACCAGCAGTATAGCCCGGCGTTGCTCGCGTGTAATGAAAGCTTTAAAACTAATCCATGGTCCTGGAGTTCAGACTCTTTGGACGTTGGCACGAAAGACTATAAAGCAATAGTTGTTTCCAGTTAAAGCGAAACCTTAGACTGAAATAAAAATGAATGGATGTAAGTCAAATTTTGATTTCCTGCTATTGATATCAAATAAGTTTTTTTCGTCGTAAACTGAATTTTGAAGGCTAAATAAGTCCTCTGAATAAATGGTATCATGGCTGAGATTAAGAACTACATTTATACCAACTTAGAGTCAAACCCGAAGCAAAAACTAAAATACATGGGCCGAAAAAAAGAAATACAGACATACAGGCAGATAAACAGACACACACAGAAACATCTTGCCTTTTTCTATATATATATATATATATATATATATATATATATATATATATATATTATCGATTTTCTGCTCTATTGTAAAAACTGCAACCTTGAAACTTCTGAATATCTTTTCTAATGTCTTTGTCTATGAGTGTATCATATTTGATTAAAATCAGACCACTCCTTCTATAGCCCGATTTTTGCGATTATCGATTTTCTGACCTAGACACAAAACCTAACTAAAAGCACTCGCAGACGCTTATAGCACAACTGTAATTTTTTCAAGAAAATCGGTTTAGCCGTTTTGGAGTCTATAGGTAACGGTCACACACACAGACACAGACACAGACACACAGACACACACACAAGTTCCATTGATATATATATATATATATATATATATATATATATATATATATATAATATAATACTTTAATCCAAAAGGGAAAGCAGGAAGGTAAATCCCAAAGACCCGTTCCTAATTAATATTAATTACATTAATATTAAAGCTGATCAAGGTGGAGGGCTCAATGTAATTAATATTTAAATTACAGAATCAATTATAAACAAAATAAATTTCGATGTTCAAATCAGTTGTATGGCCATTTCTATATGAAATCCCTCAGAGAAATTTCACGCATAATGGGCAACCTATTTATTTCAAAATAAACCAAGATATTTTACCGGCGGAAAATAAAAAAAATATCCATCACAGAAAAATTAAAGGGGGTGGGAATAATAAGGAAGCATTAAATAAATGTAAAATTTTTATATGATGTATATTTTTTAAAACTTCCGCCATTAAAATATCTTGGTTTATTTTGAAATAAAGTAGTTGCCAATGATGCATGAAATTTCTCTTCGGGATTTCATGTAGGAATGGCCATACCTATGGTTTGAACATTTGAATTTATTATATATATATATATATATATATATATCCGTGTGAATAAGGAACGAAGAAAAATTTACGACGCCCAAAACATTAATTTAAAACAGTGCTCGATATATCATATGGAGCTGTGTATATTTATTATAAATTATATTTTAAAACATGTACAAATTTTCTTTTATCCACCACAAAGTGTTCATTTTGTTTCGAGATTGAAATTACAATGTCTCATCAGGTGGTGTGGAAAGGAACGGAAAGCCTCTTTTCTTATATTTGGCAAGTTGTGTGTGGGATGTTGGTGGGGGTTAGCGATAAGGGAATAAGTCTTGTAAATTGTCTGTTAGAATCTTGAAAGAAGTGAGGTGGGTAGAGAATATAGTTGATTAATGAAAATGCCAGAAATTTTGTAGACATTTAACATTAGAAGGTTGGGTATAGGTTAATGGCCTCATGGTTAGGCTTTATTTTGGGGAGTTTATTAGACGAGGGAGAGTAAGGAAATTTGAAACAGGCTTGTATGTGGATTACTAATATATATATTGTAATTTAGTTATATCAATTGTTTATAAATGTATAATATCACTCCACAAAAATTTCCATGTTTCAGAACAAAACTGTTCCTCTTCAGGTGATATGTTAAAATAAATCTTGAAAACGATTTATTTTTGAAAATATAAGATGAATCTCTCGTTAATTAAAAAAATTAGGGAATGGTGGTTAGAGTAAATGGATTTAGAGGTGTCAAAAATCTTCACTCAAGATTTAGAATTATGTAACCATAGTAATTTTGAAATTTAGGTCATGGAAGAGGGCAGGATAGCTCAGATCTAGAGATAACACTTTTTAATTTTTTTTTTAATCGTATCACCCCGAGCAATGCGGTAACGCCACTGATGTGCAGGGGGCTACGTAATAGTGAAAAGATTGGAAAAGAGAAAGCCGGAAACAACATACTAAACAGGGTAAAAGGGATGAGCCTCTTAACCTGTTCAATAGACGTGGGTGGAGTGTGAACCGGGCGATAGATAGATCTATCTACTCCAATTGAAAAAAAAAAAACAAAGTGAGAAGATTGGAAAAGAGAAAGCCGGAAACAACATCCTAAACAGGGTAAAAGGGATGAGGCTCTTAACCTGTTCAATAGACGTGGGTGGAGTGTGAAACGGGCGATAGATAGATCTATCTATTCCAATTGAGGAAAAAATAAAACAAAGTGAGAAGATTGGAAAAGAGAAAGCCGGAAACCACATCCTAAACAGGGAAAAAGGGATGAGCCTCTTAACCTGTTCAATAAACGTGGGTGGAGTGTGAACCGGGCGATAGATAGATCTATCTACCCCAACTGAGGAAAAAAATAAAACAAAGTGAGAAGATTGGAAAAGAGAAAGCCGGAAACTACATCCTGAACAGGGAACAAGGCATGAGCCTCTACACCTTTACAATAGACGTGGGTGGAGTGTGAATCGGGCGATAGTCTAGTCTATCTACTTCAATTGAAAAAAAAATGAAAAAAAAAAAAAAGTGAAAAGGTTGGAAAAGAGAACGCCGGAAACCACATCCTGAACAGGGAACAAGGGATGAGCATCTACACCTGTAGAATAGACGTGGGTGGAGTGTGAACCGGGCGATAGTTTCGTCTATCTACTCCAATTGAAAAAAATATAAACGAAAAAAAAAAATGAAAGGTGAAAAAAATGGAAAAGAGAAAGCCGGAAACCACATCCTGAACAGGGAACAAGGGATGAGACAATAGACGTGGGTGGATTGTGAACCGGGCAAAGATACATAGTGGCACCTTAGATTTTTTAAAGGATAGACAGTAATTTGTTCCCTGTACTGGTTACAATATTAAGCTCGACTCGGTATCGAGTACTCTTTACGAAGCAAAAGCTTGACCAGTGGATTTTATTCTATGTGTTCTTTCACTTTTATGTAATATATATATATATATATATATATATATATATAAAGCATTGCAATAACAAAATTACAATACTAAGCTTGACTCTGTATTGGTCACTCTTTATAAAAGTAAAAGCTTGAACAGTGGGTTTTTAATTTACGTGTTCTTTCACATTTCTGCAATATATATATATAAACAAAAAACAGCCCATTCAACGTGCGAACATTTGATTTATTTTTACTTATTTATTTTATTTACTGATTTTATTTATTTTCTTATTTTTTCTACTTACTTATTTATAAAACAACAACTTGGCGATCAGAAACAAAAGGAACTCGATATGTAATCCACAAATTTATTCATCTGAAGAGAGTCAATTTTAGACTCGAAACACGTGTAGCATCACAAATACCATTATGGACACTTAGCCTATCATAACATGTATAATAATAAAAACAATAAATATACACTTTAAAGAAAACTTTCACGGCTTCTCACACTTTTTATTCTATACCAAATTCTCTCGTTGGAACAACCCTATTTCTTTATCCAATATATATATATATATAT
This sequence comes from Ascarosepion bandense, assembly GCA_037127315.1. Lineage (NCBI taxonomy): Eukaryota > Metazoa > Mollusca > Cephalopoda > Sepiida > Sepiidae > Ascarosepion > Ascarosepion bandense. The sequence continues at coordinate 2,396,742 of JBBBDQ010001410.1, read as the reverse complement.
ATTTATATATTTATATTAAGAACAAGTTTAAGGGAAATATAATATGATGGGGAAATTATTAGCTTTTTTAGTTTGTTTTTAATTTTGCGCATTCACGTTGTTTGTTTTTGATTTGGTCGTCTACACATAATAAGTTTAATGAGGCACCATTTAGGGTAAAACAGCAAGATAGCTTCGCAAGAAATGTAGAAATTTTATGCTGAACTGCCTGGCATTCATGCCGGCAGCTCCAATACATGTACTCTGTTAATCTGAGAACATTGCAGTGGATTCGGAAAGAACTGAATGAGTTTAATTGTGATAACGAACGTACGGTAACCCGGGAAAAAATGAACGTTCTGATTAGAAAAGAACCCCCGACTTCATCACGTGCCCTCAGGAATTAGTGCTGCCCTGATTGGAGAGAATGGCTAATGGAAGAATCTGAGTCTGACACCAGGTCTACATCATGCCATACAAGCAGGAGGAACACAGTAATTTATGTGACTATATTACCCCATACATCTGACCCCATAACTCCCGTAATTGTGACACTCTTGATTATTAAGTGCGGGATAAATTTGAGCAAAAGATTAACAAAATTTCTTATAACACTGAAGGCATGGATTATGGCAGCGTTCATAAACTTTAACACGGATACCTTCTTGAAGAGAAGTCGTCTGGAGGCCATGGTAATGCTAATTGCGATGTTATTGAATAAATTTTATCTTTAGCATTTGAAGATATTTTTATGTAATTTTGGTAAATATATCTGTTAAAATGAGATTTTTTTTCATTTTTGGGTAATTTGACGACAATTTATCTATCTATGTATTTATTTCAGTCTGTTCATGTCAGTCAGTTAGTTAAGTGCCATACGCGAAACACGCTTGGGCGATCATGTCTCGAAAGAGACATGACTGACTGGGCAGAAGATTATCCCGCAGTAGGTTGCCATTGCTTTCTGCGGTAGAGTGGTTGCCAGCCAAGGCTATAGAACCCAATCTGTCCTGTTATTTAACCCATAACTGGAAGGAAGAGACGGATTAATACCTTTCCCAAGGATATTTGCGCGTAAGTGAATGCAATGAATTCAACTGGAATTCGAACTCGGCTCCCCGATTTCTCGTTCCAAGCCGATATCCACTGCACCACAACGCACATATCGATGTATCTATCTATAAACCTGTTCAAATCTATTTATCTATTTCAGTCTCTTCCAACCTACCTCTATCTCTTTCTCTCTCTCTCTCTCTCTATATATATATATATATTTATATTTATATATATATATATTAAATTGTGTATATTTTGGCAGCATTTTTTAATTAATGCAGGTTTCATTGAATAATATAGACAAGTTTTACTTATTAATTTTGTGTAGGATCCGTTCATACCGTCTGATATACTTGATGAGGATGTCGTTGAAAGACAACAAAAAATCACAGTAATTGTTGATTTTTTTATCGGGTCTCAGCTTTCGGCACATAAGCCATTATCATTATGTTATATATATATATTATTATCAATATATATATATATAAATCCAGGTAAAGTGCAATCAAGGATTTTGAGTGCCCCGGTATTTATTTTATTATAAACACTGCTCAATATGATAAATATTATAGAACTTATTATAATCATATAATTATGAATTGATTGTACATTACATAATTCTTTATAAACAGTGTTCAATATAATAAATATTATAGAGTTTGTTAGAATCATATAATTGCGAATTAATTGTAGATTGCTTTATTTTATTATAAACTGTGCTCAGTATAATAAATATTATAGGACTTATTATATAATTATGAAGTCAGTGTACATGGCAATGTACAATTAACCCTTTGTTGCATATTGGTTTTAATTGTAACCAATATGCAACAAAGACTTAATTCACACACACACACACATATATATATATATATATATATATATATATATATATGAATTAATTTTACATCAATAATAATAATAAAAATGGTTTACATCAAAATAAACATAACACTATTACCTTATACTATTGCAACCAAATACATAATAATTATAAACAAGATGAAAAAAACTCTCAAAAACATAATACGTAGAAATGTTAAACCAGTCGAAAGTAATAATCAAATTAACTCATTATATATTATAAAAAGTTTAAAACAATTGACCTCATAGTCTATAATAACCCAACAAGCACTAAACTAAATTCTTTACAAAAAACCAATGTAGTGTACCAATTTACATGCCCATTCAGAGATTGCATCTCTGATACTAATCAAAAACCTAGTACATATATTGGTTTTACTACAACCACGCTCTCCCGCAGACTTACATGTCATCTTTCTGATCAGAGTACTATTAAACAACATTTCTCTGAAAAACATAAACATGTAGGTAATATCAGAAAGATTTTGGTCAAAAATACGGTGATCCTTACTCATACACACAGTAAGAAGAACCTGCAGATATTGGAGGCCATGTACATCAAATCAAAACAACCAACACTCAATAAAATCAACTTTAAAACAGGAAATAACATATTACATTGCATTTGACTACATGGTTTTGTTGTCATTTCGCGCTATCCCGCGGTGTGACGTCATAAAACCGCATCGCAAACTTAAGAACTGCGTTTATTATTTTTGGTAACTATTGCCGTTGCCAAGTGGAGTTTTATGTCAACACAAAATAAAATCGTCGGTGATGGTGGATTTTATAATATTTCAGTTTAAACAACCTCTCAGAAGATGGCTCATGTGAGCCGAAAGCTTAGAAGAAAACCAATAAATAATTATCCAAATGTTGGAGAATTTTTGTCTTTATTTTCAACTGAAATTAAAGCAAAAATACGATGTTTAGAACGGCTCATGATTAAACATAATAGACATTCATTGTCTCTTATATTTAATAGCATATGTTTAGAAAATTGCTTGCTGCCTCGATATACTATATATATATATATATATATATATATATATATCAGCATGTAGTGCGGGTATAGAAGAATCCAAAGGATCCTGTACATACAGTGGTAGGATAATTATTTAAGAGAGCTCTAAACATATATGCATATAAATACATATAGAGCAAGTATAAGAAAGATTAAGACTGACACGTTATTTCATGGTGAATCGGAAGTGTGGGCCTATTTCAGGCAAACCATCATCATCTTCCGGCTTTATTTATTCGGTTATAATCCTTTGTCAAATAAAGACGGAAGCTGATGATGGTTCGCCTGAAATAGCCCCATATTTCCGATTCACCATGAAATAACGTGTCTGCCTTAATTTTCCTCATATATATATATATATATATATATATATATATATATATATATGAGATGTTTTATCATTTGGATTGGGTGTACATTTACCCATCTCAGTGAAATGTACCAGTAAATAGAGTTTGTATTACGCTTTAATGTCGTTTGTTTTCATTTACACAAATACTGCTGAGAAATGTCTTCTCTGCAGTCTGCCCCATTAGCGATGTAAGTCTTCTATTTATTGCACGCTTAATAGTCAAAAGGTTTGTTCAAATCAATGTATCATACAAAATCGTATTTCCATAAGCAAGCCAAAAAGAACACGGGGACCTCGAATGCAAACAGGCGATGAATTATAACTATTTAATAGAACGGTAAATGTGACGTTGAAAAAACAGACAATGGGTAAAATTATAAGGAGTGAAGAATGAGCTTTGAAACAAAAAATGTCTCGCTGAACTGTTACTCAATGCTGAACGATTTTTTACTGAAAAAGGAGACATTTGAATTCTAGCTATTCTGTGTTATAAATTAGATTAACCTTGCATGTTAAGAACAAGGATTTTCTAAGAGTTTACAATTAAAAATATCAGAATAAAATTTCATAGAACGCATAATAAGCAAATGTGTCTAGGTGTATTTAATATTTCCATAACATATTACGTCAAAGTTAGATATTATTTTTTATAAAAATAAAAAGGCTTGTGTAGTAAAGTCGTATAAATATTAAAATATCACTACTATTTATTCAAGATTCGTTAATATAAGAATTGACATTATTCATCTGGCAAATAGCAAGTTACAAGTTAATCGACAGCATATGGTATTGGTTGTATATACAAAAAAAGGTATTTGAATTTGTTCAGTATAATATTCCTTAAAATGTCTGTAAAAATAAATCGCAATAAAAATTTACTGTAAAGATTTTTCTGTTAAAATTGACAGATTTTCTCGCGTAATCGCGAGCAAACGTATATATCACAAACGTTCTTCATTTACTAAATATATTTTTTTAACAAAATAATCCTTTCTAATATAATAAAAAGCTGTTTATATATAAAAATCCCAACTATCAATCACACACACACACACAGAGACTCACACACACACACTCACACACACACACACACCGTTTCAATCAAAAAAGAAGAAGAATTCTTATATATTATTTACTGAAAGTTTGAAAAGTTTTATAAGTTTTTTTTTTGTAATAACTAATCTATATCTATAAAAGTGACGAGGGTGGACGTTGGCTAAGTAATTGTTTGTTTGATAGATTCGACTTAGCGTCTGCATTTTGCAGTCTAGCTCGACGGGGGTAGCGTCCAGATGTATATCAAAATGTTAGAACGCTAACGACACCTTGAAATTTTTCAGAAAGCCAAAATTAGAAGTAGAAAAATATATATTATCACCCTACAAATCAGGGATCAGTTGATGTATTGATTATAATGTACAATCGATCACCCATCGATCACATATGTTTTTTATTCTTATTATTCCTTAAACTAGCCAAATGAAGCCGGGTTAAACTGCTAGTCTATATCCATAAAAGTGACAAGAGTGGACGTTGTGCAAGTATTTACAATGTAAATTCATCATATGTTTTTTATTTTTATTATTCCTTAAACTAGCCAAGTGAAGCCGGGCTAAACTGCTAGTCTATATCCATAAAAGTGACAAGAGTGGACGTTGTGCAAGTATTTACAATGTAAATTCATCATATGTTTTTTATTCTTATTATTCCTTAAACTAGCCAAATGAAGCCGGGCTAAACTGCTAGTCTATATCCATAAAAGTGACAAGAGTGGACGTTGTGCAAGTATTTACAATGTAAATTCATCATATGTTTTTTATTCTTATTATTCCATAAACTAGCCAAGTGAAACCGGGCTAAACTGCTAGTCTATATCCATAAAAGTGACAAGAGTGGACGTTGTGCAAGTATTTACAATGTAAATTCATCATATGTTTTTTATTCTTATTATTCCTTAAACTAGCCAAATGAAGCCGGGCTAAACTGCTAGTCTATATCCATAAAAGTGACAAGGGTGGACGTTGTGCAAGTATTTACAATGTAAATTCATCATATGTTTTTTATTCTTATTATTCCTTAAACTAGCCAAATGAAGCCGGGCTAAACTGCTAGTCTATATCCATAAAAGTGACAAGGGTGGACGTTGTGCAAGTATTTACAATGTAAATTCATCATATGTTTTTTATTCTTATTATTCCTTAAACTAGCCAAGTGAAGCCGGGCTAAACTGCTAGTCTATATCCATAAAAGTGACAAGAGTGGACGTTGTGCAAGTATTTACAATGTAAATTCATCATATGTTTTTTATTCTTATTATTCCTTAAACTATCCGCGTGAAACCGGGCTAAACTTCTAGTTAATCATCTAATTAAATATTTATTTATCTCGAAGATTTTCGCATGTAAGTATGAATACAAACAACTGAGAAGTATTATAGATTTTTTTTGCATTAAGAAAAAAAAAGTAAGATGAAGAAAGTCAGATAAATACTGAAAAATGGTTTTCGTCAAAATCTTTTGAAAATGTTTTTAATAGAAATGCCTTTTAAGTGAAGTGCTATGGGAAAAAACGATTATTTATTGTGGAAATGCATTAAAAGCATCAATTCTATAGCCATACCTCGAAATACAATTATTAGGAAAATGCATTGTAAAAATATTCCTTAAAATGTCTGTAAAAATAAATCGCAATAAAAATTTACTGTAAAGATTTTTCTGTTAAAATTGACAGATTTTCTTGCGTAATCGCGAGCGAACGTATATATCACAAACGTTCTTCATTTACTAAATACATATTTTTTACAAAATAATCCTTTCTAATATAATAAAAAGCTGTTTATATATAAAAATCCCAACTATCAATCACACACACACACACACACACACACACACACACACACACACACACACACACACACACACACACACAGCAGCAGCCAGGAAGGACTATTTGTTAAAAGTCTCGGGCTCAAACACAATCGACCTAACATTCTGAAGATGAGATTTCAATCTCGAAATACTAATGTATAATAAATAGTTGATATCCACCAAGTTATTTAACTTCCTTTATTTTACTAAACGCATTCTGGCAGCCTTCAATATATATATATATATATATATATATATATATATATATATGCAGATGACTATTTACGCTCTCACACCCTGATTTAGGACTCTGGAAGAATGGTAGACTTTGAAAAACAGTAGCTACTCTGGCATCTACGCATCGTTCATTCAATAATGAATTAGAACACTCTCAGTTATTAGGCGTGTATAATGATTACATACACTCTAAAAAGTCTGCCCCCTTCTACCGAGTGCCCTGAGCTCAGAGGTAGAATCGCCGACTGACGCTAGTTCGGTCGGGTTTCAATCCTGGGTAAAAAGCAATCGGATGTCTAACCTTACTGATGAGCTGTGATACAGCGAAACAGATCTGTCTGCAGATGACTATATATATATATATATATATATATATATATATATCCTGTAACGTTCATGGTAAGAGAGACAACAGCGAAGCAGCGTCGATTCAGTTTATTCGCAGTTCGTGTGGTGCAGTGGATATCGGCTACGAACGAGAAATCGGGGAACAGAGTTCGAATTCTAGTCCTTGCATTCACTTACGCGCAAATACACTTGGGAAAGGTATCAATCCATCTCTTTTCTCCAGTTATGGGTTAAATAACAGGACAGATTGCGTTCTATAGCCTTGGCTGGCAACCAGTCTACCGGAGAAAGCAATGGCAACCTCCTGCTGCATAACCTTCTGAACAGTCAGTCATTTCAATTCGAGACACGATCGCCCAAGAGTATATCACGTATGGCACTTAACTCAATGATGAAAATTTGATACCACTTGTGGAAGGACTTGCCTCGTGTTTACTCTTTAACCGTGCCTTATTTTATTATTTGTTTTCGAATAGTGAGGAATATATATATATATATATATATATATATATATATATATATATATATACTTGGATTGAGTTTTAATATATTATTACTAGCAGTATAGCCCAGCATTGCTCGTGTGTAATGAAATCTTTAAAACTAATCCATGGTCCTGGAGCTCAGACTATTTGGACGTTGGCGCGAAAGACTAAAAAGCAATAGTTGTTTAAAGTTAAAGCGAAACCGTAGACTGAAAGAAAAATGAATGGATGTAAGTCAAATTTTGATTTCCTGCTATCGATATCAAATAAGTTTTTTCGCCGTAGACTGAACTTTGAAGGCTAAATAAGTCCTCTGAGTAAATAGTATCATGGCTGAGACTTAGAACTACAATTATACCTACTTAGATCCAAACCCGAAGCAAAAACTAAAATAAAAGTGCTGAACAAAATACAGACATACAGGCAGATAAACAGACACACACACAAATATCTTGCCTTATATATATATATATATATATATATATATATATATTATCGATTTTCTGCACTATTGTAAGAACTGCAACCTTGAAACTTCTGAATATCGTTTCTTATGTCTTTGTCTATGAGTGTATCAAATTTGATTAAAATCAATATTTATCAGGGGTACCTCGACACAAAACCTAGCTTAGAACACTCGCAGACGATTATAGTACAACTGTGTGAATTTTCAAGAAAATCTGTTCAGCCGTTTCGGAGTCTATGGGTAACGGACACACACAGAGACACACACACACAAAGTTCCATATATATTTTTTTGGTTCTCTTTATCATGAATTTTTAGAATTACATTTCTTTGATTTGGGATGACAAAACATAGTTTCATCTTCATCTTCATCTTCAATATAACAACGATTAATTCAAAATCGATACTTATTAGTTAAAAAATTACCAAATAAATTTTACCAATTAAAACTAATTCATAAATATTCGATGAGCTTTTAGGAAAAAAAAACTGTTTATGTTCTGATATGTTATTCGAGAAAATCCGATATTCCGCAATTCCAAACAAATAATTTCTCGCTTAGTTTTATCATGTCCGGTCATCTGATAACACTTCCTTCCCGATCCTGACCCCCATCACTGGACTTGTGACACCGCCAGTATCTTATTACAGCGGCCCGTGTAGTGACGAAGAGATTTCAGAACAGCCGATCAATATATCGATCTGGGTCGATTCTCTCCCGTCTTTCTCACGTCTCTGTTGCCGTGTGAACGTCAATTTGGTCGGTCGTACGGGCAAATGGCCCAGCGATCACACGGTCGGAGGGCATCAGATGTCCACGACAGTGAGGATAAGTAAGATAATTCCTCGCAAGCGTTATTTCCAATATGGACCTTTCTTTGAAATATTGTGAAACGAAGATCATCACCGCATGCTTCTGAATTTACGTATTTATCCACTCGGGCGGAATATGGCAAAAAGCCGGTTCGAAAATGGCAGTACCACAGTAAAAAAAATCTCAGCTGGCTACTAAATGGATACTGAGATCATAACAAACTTCTACATATAAAGAAACTATATTTTATGTATCCAATAATATCCGGGTAGGATTTATTAAACTAATGTTATCAAAGTTTTCCAGGTTAGTGATTTTTTTTAATCATTTCACTCCAAGCAAGGCATTCAACTGCCACTATTGCGCGGGGGGTTACATAGAGGAAGGTGGTGAGAAAGAGTGGTTAGATATAGGAAATATCAGAAGGAGGGTGATGCACGGGTAAGGATAGAGATGGGAAGAGTGTTTGAGAGAATAGATGCAAGTTAGTCCATTAGGAGGTGTTTATTGACCTTACATTTAAACTCCTGGAGATTGTAGCTGTCGAGGAAGCAAGTATGTGGAAGGGAATTCCACAGGCTGGAAGTGCGAGAAAAGAAGCTGTTGGAGTAGAAATTGGGGTTACATTTTATCGGTTTCAGTGTAAAAGGTTGGGACCTAGTTGCTAATCTAGTATCTCGTGCAAATTCGTACCTAGGGGGCACCAGTTATATAAGTTCATCGGAGCAGAAACCTTGAAAGTATTTATAGAAGAGGCACATGGAAGCCACGTCACGCCGGTGAGAGAGTGACTGCAGCCAGTTTGCAAAGTCGGTATCGATCACATTAGATTCGGAAAAAAAATGAGTGAGTTGAGTTCGAATTATCTTGATGTCCGTTACATTCATTTTCACTTTCACTTTCAAACAAATACTATTGAGAATCAGGTCTTGTAAGACAGAGTTTTCTCACTGTCACGTGACTTTGAAACACTAGTTTTCGTCCAATCACCAGAGTTAATCAAGTTTGAGTCTGAATGAATAACTGTTTGCGAATCTCAGGTGTTGTCAGATAAGATGTGCGGGTGGTGTAAACGATAATGGCTCTTTATGAGAAATCAGAGAGACGAGTTCAAATTCCAGTCGAGTTCGTTACATTTATCTATATGCAAATCATCTTGCGCAAGGTATGAATCCCTCTTCTCCTCTAACTTATTAGTTAAAGAGCAGAGCAAATTGTGGTAACCGTCCCTACCAACACGCATTGTGTCAGCGAGGTAGGTTAATGGCACATTCCTTCCCATGGTATGACACTACAATCTAACACAAGCCGTTCATTTTTGGTCACCAGCATTAAGCCAATACCCCAAAGCATCCATGAATTGCAAAGAAGGAGAGATGTGGGGAAGACTTACGTCCAAATACGGATTTTCACTGTCTGAAAATGATATTAATGAAATGACAACGAATACAGTGTGCGACTGATAAATTGTCGTGAAATTGAAGCCAAAATGAAAATAACACTGACATCTCATTTTAACAGATATACAGGGTGCGATGGATGAATTGGCGTCTACATGATACCAAAATGAATATAAAACTGACATCTCATTTTAACAGATAGGCGGGTGAGATGGATTAATTGTCGTCTAAATGAGGCCAAAATGAAAATAACACTGACATCTCATTTTAACAGATATACAGGGTGCGATGGTTGAATTGTCGTCTAAATGATACCAAAATGAATATAAAACTGACATCTCATTTTAACAGATAGGCGGGTGAGATGGATTAATTGTGGTCTAAATGAGGCCAAAATGAAAATAACACTGACATCTCATTTTAACAGATATACAGGGTGCGATGGTTGAATTGTCGTCTAAATGATACCAAAATGAATATAAAACTGACATCTCATTTTAACAGAAGGCAGGTGAGATGGATTAATTGTGGTCTAAATGAGGCCAAAATGAAAATAACACTGACATCTCATTTTAACAGATATACAGGGTGCGATGAATGAATTGACCTCTAAATGATACCAAAATGAATATAAAACTGACATCTCATTTTAACAGATAGGCAGGTGAGATGGATTAATTGTCGTCTAAATGAGGCCAAAATGAAAATAACACTGACATCTCATTTTAACAGATATACAGGGTGCGATGGTTGAATTGTCGTCTAAATGATACCAAAATGAATATAAAACTGACATCTCATTTTAACAGAAGGCAGGTGAGATGGATTAATTGTGGTCTAAATGAGGCCAAAATGAAAATAACACTGACATCTCATTTTAACAGATATACAGGGTGCGATGAATGAATTGACCTCTAAATGATACCAAAATGAATATAAAACTGACATCTCATTTTAACAGATAGGCAGGTGAGATGGATTAATTGTCGTCTAAATGAGGCTAAAATGAAAATAACACTGACATCTCATTTTAACAGATATACAGGGTGGGATGGATAAATTGTCATCAAAATAAAAAGATCAATGAATGCATAACATCAACATCACTAGTCGCCAATCTAAATACATTCTTAATCACCATTAGACTCATTCAACTCTTTCCGAATCAACTACACTGAAATGTTTGTTTTTGAAGTTTCCGGTGCAAATTCCAAGCGGTACAGCATGCCGTTCCGAAATTTCTTGCGGGTTGAATTTCTTCATGGTGCACAATTGACCCCGCAATTCTGGGCAGTCTACAAAATCAACGCACGAAATAAAAGCATAAAAAATGGTGACAATTTACTTATCGCAAACTGTATGTATATTTTGGGGGTGCGTGCTTTTGTGTGTGCGTAAATAATAGTAACTCATTCCTTTCAGTGTGATATATATAATAACAATAGTGATAAATTTACACAACATTAATAGCAACTTTATTCCATCCACTCCTAGATGGTAGTAAAATAAAAAGTATCTACTCTTTCTTGAAAAACTTTACATCCTAATATAAAAATTACCCAGAAAAAACTAAAAAGTGACCTGTCCAAAACTAAGCTACTCCGCACCCCTCTCCTAACCCAAGGCTACAAACTGCCGGCTAAATCGTACTACAATCAAACAAGTACAAGAATTTAAGTACCTAGGAAGTGTTCTAACAGGAGATGGAAAGTGCGACACGAAGATCCGAAGGCGAATTGGCATGGCAAAGGACGCGTTCCAGAAGATGAGCAAAATACTAACACACAGGAAAATCTCAATAGAAACGAAGAAAAGAGTTCTAGACTGTTACGTGATGTCAGTTCTTCAATACGGCTGTGAATGCTGGAAAATATCATCGAAAATGAGGACAAAACTGGAAGCGGCCGAAATGTGGTTCTACAGAAGGATGCTACGGATATCGTGGACTGAGCATACAAGCAACGACGAGGTGTTAGAAAGAATGGCAACAAAAATGAAATTGATGCTGAGCATCAGGAAGAGACAACTGAAGTTCCTGGGACATGCAATGAGGAAGGAGAGCCTGGAGAACCTGATACTGACTGGTCAGATAGAAGGAAGGAGAGACAGAGGAAGGCAGCGGATAACATATTTGCAGGGACTGACCAGGTGGATGACGGAACGGGGGTTGCCAGGAGCAACAGGAGCAAACATACTAAGAGCCACAAGGGATAGGGAGACGTGGAGAGCCATGATCGCCTACGTCCTGAAGGGACAGGTCACATAGATGAAGAAGAAATCGTACTACACACCCACCACATTCACTTACATATCATATTACCAAAAATAAATCGTTTTCACCATTTATTTTTCATTTCAACTTATCACCAGATGAGGAGCAAGCGTAGCTCCGAAACGCGAAAATTTTTGTGTAGTGATACCATGCTTTTAAAACCATTGTAACAAGCATTACAATATATATATATATATATATATATATATATATATATATATATACCGTAGAACACTTGGTATATTATTCAGGTAAATTCCGATAGAGACGAACTCAAAAGAACTCCATGTTAAATTAATTTATCTAATTTAACAGAGTAATATAATTTAGAAAAATTTTAGATATATTACAATTTTATGGGTAATACATATTTCACTGCAAATGATGACCCTGCGCTCGTCAGACCTAAATGATAGAACAATTAATCTTCAAAATATTCCCACCAAAAAAGTTTTTATACACAGACGCTTACATGTCCATATTTAGAATAGTTTCTCGTTAAATATTGACATGTGAGCGTCTGTGTATAAATTTTGTGTAGGGGGGGATTTTGAAGATTAACTGTTCTATCATTTAGGTCTGACGAGCGCAGGGTCATCATTGGCGGTGAAATATGTATTACCCATGAAATTGTAGTATATCTGAAATATTTTCTAAATTATATATATATATATAGGAAAAAATGCTAAAAGGTTGTAAGTCTAAAAATGTATTTTTTTGACAGTATTTATTTATTTATTTGATTATATTTGATATTTCAGACCGTCCTCGGCCTTTCATCAGAAACAAATGATTTTCAATTATAAATTAGAAACGTATTTCGCGAGAGCGTTCGTGGAGAGATTGTTTACATCAAGTGACGCAGAAAGCGACAGATCTTTTAAAATTATTTGTAAACGTAAACCGATCTTTAATAATACTTATAAATTTTGTTTTAGGACGGTCTGAAATATCAAATATAATAATAGAAATAAATAAATACTGTCAAAAAATACATTTTTTAAGTTACAAATTTTTAGTAGTATTTCCTATACATATTATTAAGACAGTATACGTGGATCATCACTATGTAATATGTATATATATATATATATATATATATATATATATATATAATAATAATAATAATAATAATAATAATAATAATAATATTTATTAATAAATTATAACATTGACTTTTCAAGTGATGTTGTTATTTCGAAAACGATTTTCGAAATAACAACATCACTTGAAAAGACACAAAAAGTGTCGAAACAAAATAGCTACTTTTGTAGTGATATTATAACATATCAATGTTATAATTTATTAATAAATATTATTATTATTATTATTAGCTCTACTTTGTATTGAGCACTTTTTAAAAAATATTGTTTCTTTGGATGGGGAATATTATTCCACCCATACTTGGTGATATATATATATATATATATATATATATATATATAATAAATGTTACAATATCACTACAAAAGTAGCTATTTTGTTTCGACACTACCTGTGTCTTATCAAGTGATGATGCTTATTTTTTTAATCGTTTCACCCCAAGCAAGGTGGTACCGCCACTGGTGCGCAGGGGGCTACATAAGAGAAGAGAGAAAGTTTAGACAGGAGGAGAGTGAAGAGAAAGACGAACCAGTTACAGGGAATGTCGGAGAAAGGACAAGAGAAGGATGCGAATACAGATGTGAACACAGTTGCTAGGGTTAATTTAGAAAGGCAAAGATACTAGATAGACCAGGTGATGGAGAAAGGACGAGGAAAGGACTGTAGTCAAGTGGATAAGAAATAGGAATTGTCATTGAAATTAAATTCTTGGAAATTGTAGCCGTCAGGGAAGCAAGTAAACGGAAGAGAATTCCACAAGTGGGAAGTCCGAAAAATGAAGTTGTTAAAGTAGAAGTGGCAGTTGCTTTTGGTTGAATTAACTGTAAAAGTGTGGGATCTTGCTGCTAAGCTGGTTGAGCGAATGAATTCTTGTGGAGGAGGCATCAGTGAGCTAACCCCCTCGAAGCAGAAGCCATGAACATTTTTGTAAGACAGATGGAAGCACTATCCCGCCGAATGAGAAAGTGGCTGGAGGCGAGATGCCAGGTCGGAACCGATCACATTACTTATTCTGCCCTGGAGTCTGTCGAAAATCCTGAGATGGATAGTAGAAGGGCCCGACCAGATTCATCAACAGTATTCAATACACACGCGGGTAGTTTATTTGTATATGTGCAAGATGGACCTCCCGGCCCGACAAAGTGACGAAACCTTCCTAGCAGCCAGATATTTCAAGCTGAAGAGATGTAAAACGTTAAAAACTAGTCGAACCCCCTTATATATATATATATATATATATATATATATATATATATATATATAAAGAAAAACTCAACACGTCATTTAAATGATTAATTATATTTCATTTCAATGAGCTTAATTAGCTCATTTCATCAAACCACCCAATATTCCTTCCTTTTGGTACAAAAAATGCTGCTGGGGTAAGCATTTCCTTTAATTAAATTGGCATGTCAACTCATTGTATGGTAGATCTTTATACTCACTTCTTCGGTCTGTAAAATCCTCCAACTAATGATGCACACAAGTGTGAAAGAACTGGCAACTGTATCGGAACGGGGTAATGCTAAGATTTTATGTGTTAGACAGTTTAAATTTATTTTTATGGCGACATTTGATAATTATTTCATTTCTCTGATTTAATAATTGGTTAGATTCTCGAAATTTGATAATTCTAATCTTTTCGTCTAAGCATAAATTGCATCTGCTTCTAAAGCTATTGGGGCTTTGAGATTTCCCTATAATCTTCCATTCAATCTGAGGGGAAAGATTCCTGTCTTTTAATTTCCAGAAATGTTTAGAGAGAGCTGTTTGATGTTTTAGGTGAGGTTGAGAAAATGATTGTGTATGATTATTTTGCGTTGTTTGCATGGTCCGGCGGAAATTCCTATATATATATATATATATATATATATATATATATATATATATATATATATATATTCGCTATTTTCTTCGCTAGGATAGATGGTTGCTTGGCATATTACCTCTTCGGATCTACATATACCTCCAACTGGGCATTTGTTTTTTACTCTACAGTTACAGAGAGCTGTACTATACGTTTTTTGATTGTTATAAAATTTCTTCAGTATATTATTATTGTGTGTGTTTTGATTGTTATAAAAATCAAAGTTTGAGAGCGTAAATACACATTATATATATATATATATATATATATATATATATATATATATATATATATATATATATAGTCATCTGCAGACAGATCTGTTTAGGCTGTATCACAGCTCATCAGTACGGTTAGGCATCCGATTGCATTTAACCCAGGATTGAAACCCGACCGAATTGGCGTCAGTCGGCGATTCTTCCTCTCTCTATCTCTCTATCTCTCTATCTCTCTCTCTCTCTCTCTCTCTCTCTCTCTCTCCTTATATATATAATTTGCATATACGCTCTCGCACCTCGATTGAGCACAAGAGAGGAATGGTAGACTTTTAAAAAACAGCAGCTACTCACGCATCTACGCATCGTTCGTTCAGTAATGAATTTGAACACTCTCTGCTACTGTCGTGTGTTTACCTTGTACATAACACGCTAATGTCAGCCTTCCTCTACCAAGCGCCCATAACTCAGAGTTAGAATCACCGACTGATCTCAATTCGGTCGGATTTCAATCCTAGAAGCATTCGGATGTCCAAACGTACATGAGCTGTGATCCAGAGAAACAGAGCTTTCTGCGAATGACTATAAATTCAGATAAAACTTATTGGGGAAATAGCCATTTTCAACAAGTCATTATAAGGCATGCATTCTTCGACCCCTTATAAACAGAGAATGAAGAAACTTCTAAGCCCAGAGGTTAGTTGAAGTAAAGGAAGAGGTTGGGATTTATTGTTTTTCTTTGGGTTGGGATGGGGCAGGGGCCAGTAGTAATTTTCCATCATAGTGGGAGGAATGTGACCTAGTGGTGTGGAGGTAACTGCTAGGTCAACTTTAAAAAAATTTTGCAATGTTTTTAATCGAGACTAACTGGGGGAATAGGATAATTATTGTAATTTATATTTATTTCTATGGCGACACATACTTATGATCTCCCTTATGATTTCCCTTATGATCTCCCTTATGATCTCCCTTCGTTTGTTTTATTGGGACTAATTGGAGGAATAGGATAATTATTGTAATTTATACTTATTTCTATGGCAACACATACTTATGATCTCCCTTATGATCTCCCTTATGATCTCCCTTCGTTTGTTTTATTGGGACTAATTGGAGGAATAGGATAATTATTGTAATTTATATTTATTTCTATGGCAACACATACTTATGATCTCCCTTATGATCTCCCTTATGATCTCCCTTCGTTTGTTTTATTGGGACTAATTGGAGGAATAGGATAATTATTGTAATTTATATTTATTTCTATGGCAACACATACTTATGATCTCCCTTATGATCTCCCTTATGATCTCCCTTCGTTTGTTTTATTGGGACTAATTGGAGGAATAGGATAATTATTGTAATTTATATTTATTTCTATGGCGACACATACTTATGATCTCCCTTATGATCTCCCTTATGATCTCCCTTCGTTTGTTTTATTGGGACTAATTGGAGGAATAGGATAATTATTGTAATTTATATTTATTTCTATGGCAACACATACTTATGATCTCCCTTATGATCTCCCTTATGATCTCCCTTCGTTTGTTTTATTGGGACTAATTGGAGGAATAGGATAATTATTGTAATTTATATTTATTTCTATGGCGACACATACTTATGATCTCCCTTATGATCTCCCTTATGATCTCCCTTCCTTTGTTAAGGAGAATATTTTGGTCTTGGAATTTTAAAATTTGAATTTTTTCTGTCAAACATAGATTACACCTATCTCTTAAGCTATTAGGGGTCCTAGACTTGCCTATGAGTTCCCATTTTATTTGGCATGAAAGTTACTTTCTTTTAATTCCCAATATTTCCTAGAAAGCGCAGTTTGGTGTTTTAAACTAGGGTTGGTGAAGGAGTGCCTGTGGGTATAAAGCCGCTGCTACATATATATATATATATATATATATATATATATATATATATATATATATATTTGTAAACAATAAATAAATCTGAAATCGCCCAGGGTCACTTGTGGGATGGAAGACATAACTTCTTGCATTCTCTTCTATAATATTTTCCGAAGTATTTGATGTATTATATTCGCTTCTTTAACCAAACCTACAGAAGAGAAAAATCACAAGGTGTTAAGTCAGGACACCTTGTTAGCAACTCATACGTATAATAGGTAGTTACTTTTCAATCACCCTGCAGATACATAGATAGATAGATAGATAGATAGATAGATAGATAGATAGATAGATAGATAGAAAGAAAATGTACAGTCTAGGATAGATAGATAGATAGATAGATAGATAGATAGATAGATAGATAGATAGATAGATAGATAGATAGATAGAAAATGAACAGTCTAAGATAGATAGATAGATAGATAGATAGATAGATAGATAGATAGTGCAGGCTGAAACAAAGTAGTGGTAAGATTGATATGAACAATAAAAAATAGGAATCGACTTGTACTTTCAAAGAGGTATTAACAGCGCATGATTTTGTTTAGGTCTCGACGAATATGATGGTAGACAAGAGCCAGCTATGAATCTAAACTTATTTATAAAGGGAACTTTGTCTGTGTGTGTGTGTCTGTGTGTGTGAGACCGTTACCTATAGACTCTGAAACGGCTGAATCGATTTTCTTGAAAATTGACACAGTTGTACTATGAGCGTCTACGAGTGTTCTTAGCTAGGTTTTGTGTCGATGTACACCCGATAAATATCGAAAATCGATAATCGAAAAAATCGGGTAATAGAAGAAGTTGTCCGATTTTAATCAAATTTGATACACTGATAGACAAAGACATAAGAAACGATATTCAGAAGTTTCAAGGTTGCAGTTCTTACAGTAGTGCAGAAAATCGATTTTATATATATATATATAGGGCAAGATGTTTGTATGTGTGTGTTTATCTGCCTGTATGTCTGTATTTTTTTTTCAGCCCTTTTATTTTAGTTTTTGCTTCTGGTTTGGCGTTAAGTAGGTATAATTGTAGTTCTTAGTCTCAGCCATGATACCATTTACTCAGAGGACTTATTTAGCCTTCAAAATTCAGTTTACGACGAAAAAGATTTATTTGATATCGATACCAGGAAATCAAAATTTGACTTACATCCATTCATTTTTCTTCCAGTCTACGGTTTCGCTTTAACTGGAAACAACAATTTCTTTTTAGTCTTTCGTGCCAACGTCCAAATAGTCTGAGCTCCAGGACCATGGATTAGTTTTAAAGCTTTCAGTACCTCCGAGCAACGCCGGGCTATACTGCTAGTAATTTAATAAAGGCGGGTTAAAATAATTAGTCCAAATGAAACAAATAATTACATAGGTATTAGTAAACTTATAGAGCGAAATTAATAACGTGTACATGAATAGCTGGTCGCATCTCTTTATACGACCTGAATTTGGCCGATAATCAGTTTTTTCCAATTGCGATGCATCTTTGAACGCATGCGTGGACTCACGTCTGCAACCACACATAAATCCGTTCTCATTAGGGCCACAGAATAAACGGAGAGAAATAACAAGCGACATTAGTGCGCGTAATTGCAACCGATCGGAAAATCGTCTTTGTTCTTGCTTCACTCCTTAAACCCCATTTTGCCAATTTTCCAAGACAGATTCACTTTTCTCCAATTGTTGGACCGTTTCCTCTTTGCACGACTTCCGTTTCAAGTTTAAGCGGCCATTATTTTGCTAATTCGGTCTTACAAGATGATCCTTGATTTCGTTTCTTTATTTTTTCTTTTTTTTTTTTTGTCTGAGAAAATCAATCAAATGTTTAAAAAGGTTTTCCTTCTAATTCAGTTAATTGATCTTTTCAAATTTTTCCTTTTCAGATAGATTTTCGCCTCCTTCAAACTTGACCCGCAAAAAAGAAGGTAAAATATACAGGCTGCGATGAATAAATTGACTGTTAAACAAAATGACTGCTAAACAAAAATTAAACTGACATCACATTAAAACAGGTATATATTATTTAGTATCCAAATAATAAAAACCTTACGAACACATTGAAAAATGAATGTAGGTTTTTCTTATTAAAATCACAAAAAGGCTTACGTTAAATTCGAAACAGGAAATTCGAATTATGTTTTCAAATATGAAAGTATATATGTTTTATTTCTTTCAGACGTTTATTTTCGGCTGTTTAAAACTCCGGTGACACATGGGAATTTTCAGAATGCGTCATTTCTGTATAAGAATGTCTATCTTTCCTTTATATATATATATATATATATATATATATATATATATATATTATAAATTATTTAGATATTATAAATTATATTTTAGAACATGTACAAAATTTTATATATATCCACTACAATTCGTACATTTGTTTCGACATTGAAACTACAATGTCTCCTCGGGTAGTGTGGACAGGAATAGAAGGCCTCTTTTTTTATATATCATATTTTCTTGTATTATATAAGAAAAGAAGTTTTCCATTCCTGTCCACACGACATGGGCAGACATTGTAGTTTCAATGTCGAAACATATGTACGAATTGTAGTGGATATATATAAAATTTTGTATATGTTCTAAAATATAATTTATAATAAATACTCACAGCGCTATATATTATTGTTTAAATTAATGTTTAATACGCTGTAAAAATTTTTTTTCGTTCTTTATTCTCTTATATATATATATATATATATATATATATATATATGCGTGTGTGTGTTTTTCTAGCTCCCTTTTTTCCTATCTATATATCTGCTATCCTATGTATGTATGTATATTATATATATTATATTAATTCCAATGGCTTCTCATACCTAATATTTCTTGTTTTTACTATCGCATGGTCCTGTGGTGACGACATGAACAGTAATGCGACATTCGCTTCCAGCGTCTTATATGAACGAGTTTGTTGTTGCTTGAAAATCTTCAATGTAAACAAAAACAGTTTGTCATTATTGTTTAATTGTTATAATATATAATGTAATTTGACATCTTTCAAAATGGCTTATATAAAACGAAAGCTTAGATTGGATTATTAAAAATATATCGATATTGTAATTTTCTTTCTTCATTTAATGATAATGCAATAAATCTTATCAGAGAATATGAAAAAAATTACATAAAATAAATAGACAAAACCTGTCTATATTATTTAATGAAACATGCATTAATGAAAAAATGCTGCCTAAATACACAGAACACACACACACACACACGCACATATATATATATATATATATATATATATATATATATATACGGAAATTATTATTATTATTATTATTATGTTGTCATTTTTCATCATATTTCGATTTCTGCTTTGGTCTCACTACCAACCAAGTCTGCGGGGAGACCTAAGGCAGGTAGTGGCGTGTTGTTATGGCTCCATTTCATGTTTTTTTATCTTCCCTATCATCTCCAGCATTACATAGATAAAGTTTTCCTTAGTGTGTGGGCTGTACTTAATAAGACAATTTTTTGTATATCTCTTAAGCTGGGGTTTCCAGGGATTCTTTCAATGTGTTGTTTTGTTCCATTTTTTATCATTCCAAGTGCACCTACTATCACTGGCACAACTCTTGTTTTCAATTTCCACATTTTTCCTATTTCAATTTCCAGGTCTTTATATTTTGACAGTTTTTCAAATTCCTTGATTGCTATGTTACAATCCGCTGGACAAGCCATATCAATTAATAGACAAGTTTTCTCCTTCTGGTTTTTAACAATAATGTCTGGCCTGTTTGCTTCTGTTGTTAAAAAACTAGCATCAGGTAGATTTAAACCACCATCATCATGATGTTAAATTTGCTGCCTGATGATGATCTTTTAACACCGAAACTTTATAGCTATTGAGTTGCAGTATGCTATAATAATGATAATAATAATAATAATAATAATAATAATAATAATAATTACCATATATTTATATTCTACTCTTGTATTGAGCACTTTTTCAGGTAAATGACTAACTGTTAACTGTATTTCCATTAGAAGCTTATACTAAACGCATGGTTCATTTAGTAATGAATTTGAAAACTTTCGGCTATTGGGGTGCGTTTACATTGTGTATATAACACGCTAGAATGTGACTTTTTCCACCGTACGCCGATAGCTTGGGAGTAGAATTTTCGGTCGAGTTTCAATCCTGGTTGAAAAAAATCGGATATCTGATATATATATATATATATATATATATATATATATATATATATATATATATATATGATGGTCCGGCTGAGATTGTTTCTAAGTGTTTTGACTGAGTTTACTCTCTCATATCCATCTGTTTGTTTATGAAACCAGTTCATATCTCCCTATGAGAGATATGAAATGGTCTCTCCCTTCATATATATATATATATATATATATATATATATATATATGAAATTATTTGGCTGAACATTATTTTTGATCGATGCTCGTATTTAAGTAGATATTATGTTTATAATCAAACAGTATTATAAATTTATTTCTACTTGCCTCATTATTTACGATTATCATCATGTTACGGAAATTAACGAAGATTAAGGAAAATTGGTTATAAATAACCGACAATTTGAAATGATTTGTTTGAACATTATTTTTGATCGATACTCGTATTTAAGTAGATATTCTGTTTATAATCAAACAGTATATATATTTATTTCTACCGGCCGGATTATTTACGATAATCATCATGTTACGGAAATTGACGAAGATTAACGAAAATTGGTTATAAACAACCGACAATTTGAAATTATTTGTTTGAACGTTATTTTTGATCGATACTCGTATTTAAGTAGATATCCTGTATATAATCAAACAGTATTATATATTTATTTCTACCGGCCTGATTATTTACGATGAATTTTTGTTACGAAAATATGTGTCATTCGGGAGGTTTCGAACTAGCCACCAATTGACCTGGCGCGTCTTAGAACTCTCGACCACGAATGACTAACAATCTAAACGAACTCAAATCAAGCTTTATATAACACTATTTTCGAATCCTGCCGAATGGCACACATTTTCGTAACAAAAATTATCGCAAATATTCAGTCCAGTAGAAAAAATATATATACAGGATGATTATAAAGAGAGTATCTATTTAAATAAGAACATCGATCAAAAATAATGCTCAAACAAATAATTTCAAATTGTCGGTTGTTTATAACCATTTTTTAATTTTCATATATATATATATACATATGTATATATATATATATATATATATATATATATATATATATATATATATAATATTTATTAATAAATTATAACATTGATATGTTATATATATCTATATTATAATTATAACATTGATATGTTATATATATATATATTATAATTCATTGATATGTTATATATATATATATATATATATATATATTATAATTCAGAACATGCACAAATCATCATCTACTACAAAGTGTACATTTTGTTTTGCTATTGAAAAGACAATGTCTCATCAGGTAGTGTGAAAAGTGATGGAAAACTCTTTACCTTATATTGGCGAAATATGTGTGAGATGTAAGTGGGCTGAAAAATGGGAAATCTGAGTTGTAAAATGTAAATATGAATTTGAACTAAAGGAAAAATGCCTGAGGAGACATTATTCTTTCACTGTCGAAACAAACCTAATAAATATTCATTGCACTATTTTTCTATTGAGCACAGTTTTAAATTAATCTTTTGAACGTTGTTAATATTTTCTTCGTTCCTTATTCATATATATATATATATATATATATATATATATATATATGCATGTGCGTTTTCTTCTCTGTGTGCTTGTATATCACTAATTGCCTTTCTTTGCTTTTAACTATGTATTTATGGATCTCAATCTTTTAATATCTATCTATCTATCTATCTATCCATCTATCTATATCTGTTTTTATGTCTATCTTGTTATCTATCTATCTATCTATGTCTGTTTTTTTATATCTATCTATCTATCTATCTATCTATCTATCTATCTATCTATCTATCTATCTATTTCAGTCTGTTCATATCTATCTATCTATCTATCTATCTATCTATCTATCTATCTATCTATTTCAGTCTGTTCATATCTATCTATCTATCTATCTATCTATCTATTTCAGTCTGTTCATATCTATCTATCTATCTATCTATCTATTTCTGTTTCTGTTCATATCTATCTATCTATCTATCTATCTATCTATTCTATCTATCTATCTATTTCAGTCTGTTCATATCTATCTATCTATCTATCTATCTATCTATCTATTTCTAGTCTGTTCTATCTATCTATCTATCTATCTATCTATCTATCTATCTATTTCAGTCTGTTCTATATCTATCTATCTATCTATCTATCTATCTATTTCAGTCTGTTCATATCTATTATCTATCTATCTATCTATCTATCTATCTATCTCAGTCTGTTCATTTTCTGTCAATCTATCTCTGTTTGGATTTCTAACTATCGATCGTACAAATCTATGAGATGTCTGGTAATGTATCATTTATAATTACTTTCGTAATTTTAGTAGCTTCCAAAGATATCATATGCAGGCGTGGTACTCTAGCTCTATTCCTCCGGTTAACCAACGAGACTCGCTGACGGTTATTCTTAGCGTCGTTAGTATTATTCCCCGGGGTGTGGCCACCATTGATCTAGGGCAATATGAAACGAAGCTGTTATCGTCCACAAAACACACATTTTTACATATATATGAAATTTTCCCAGACAATGCCCTCTCCGCGAAATATCGCCTAACTGTTCGAAAATTACCACTTTATAGCCATCATTTTCTCCCGACAAGTAACTTTCTTCTTCTTCTTCTTCTTCTTCTTGCCTTTTCAGGACGTAGGCGATCATAGCCTTATACATCTTCCTACCCTTGGTGGCTCTTACCACGCTTCCTTCTGTAAAATCTTGCAACCCTCGTTCTGTCATCCACCTGCTCAGGCCCTTTAGATATGTTTCCTCTGTCGCATTTTACCTCTATCTGGCCTGTCAGTATCAGGTTCTCCAAACCCTTCTTCCTCATTGCATGTCCCAGGAACTTCAGTTCTCTTTTCCTGATGCTGAATATTAATTTCCTTTTCGTTTTCATTCCTTCCAACACCTCAACATTGATCACATGCACGGCCCGTGAAATCCGCAGAGTGGATGTGCGTTGTGGTACAGTAGATATCGGCTCGGAACGAGAAACCGGGGAGCCGAGTTCGAATTCCAGTTGAATCCATTCTATTCACTTACGCGCAAATAACATTGGGAAAGCTATTAATCTGTCTATTCCTTCCAGTTATGCGTTAAATAGTAGGACAGATTGGATTCTATAGCCTTGGTCGGCAACCAGTCTACCGTAGAAAGCAATGACAACCTACTGCGGGATAATCTTCTGCCCAGTCAGTCATGTCTCTTTCGAGACATGATCGCCTAAGCGTGTATCATGTATTGTAATATAACAATCTGGCCCCACCCGAGGAAGGCTGATGCAAGCGGGGGTGTTTCCGGTCGTTGAAAGGAACGGATGTTTGTTTGACCTTATTTCCGGCAGTAGCGGAAATGGCTACAGAGGCAAACAGAACAGGTGTCTCTGAGAATTACGTGGGCGTGCGTGGGCGAGGCAAAACCGGAAGAAAAAGTCCCGGTTTGGAGATTATAAAAAGACCTCGACGCACGGATTCACCAGACAGACAGACAGACCAGAGTAGCAGGAGAGAGAGAGACACACAACAGATACGACGACACTCCCGTCAACCCTTAGAAGCGCGCTCTCTCACTCACTGTTCCCTAGGCTACACGGTTCATCGTCATTAATAAAAATATAACTTATATTTTTATATATATGCGTGTTTTCTGTTCGTCGATGTAACTGGAACCAGCATTCGCTAGGCGTAACAGTATGGCACTTAACTGATTGACTGACTTCTGTAGAACCACATTTCAGCTGCTTCAAATTTTTCCTTTATCTTTGATGATATTGTCGAACATTCACTGCCATATTGAAGAACTGACATCACATAGCAATCCAGTACTCTTCCTTGTTTCTAGTAAAATTTTCCTGTTTCTTAATAGTTTACTTAACTTCTGGAATGCATCCTCGTGCTTTCGCATCTCAGGAATATAAATGTATAGAAACTGATGTGGTCACAAAGTGAGGGCTCAGTTTATATCTTGATCTTAATATGAAACTTATCCCCCACTTTATATCCAGCATCCTTCTATATAACCACATTTCAGCTTCAATTTTTTCCTTCATCTTCAATGATATTGTCAAGCATTCACTGCCATATTGAAGAACTGACATCACATAGCAATCTAGCACTGTTTTCTTTGTTTATAGTAAAAGATTCCTGTGTCTTAATGCTTTATTAAGCTTCAGGAACGTGTCCTTCGTCATGCCAATTCGCCTTCGGATTTTTGTATCGCATTTTCCGTCTTTCTACTAGAACACTTCCCAGGTAATACTTCAATTTCTATTAATGTTTGATCTTATTCTTGTCTTATTTTTATTAATCTTTAAAATCAATATATCTATATTTTTAGCACACACACACACACGCACACACGCACATGCACACACGCACACACACACGCACACACACACACACACACACCGCACAAACACACACACACGCACACACACACGCACACGCACACACACACACGTACACACGCACGCACACACACGCACACACACACACATGCACGCACGCGCACACACACACACACACACACACACACACACACACACACACACACACACACACACACACGGCACGATACGAAACGAGAAGGAATACCCATGCAACAAAATGCCGATTGGTTCACACTTCTCGACGATCTTCTGAGCAGCAGTCACTTTTTTTTTCTTTGATTCTTGTTCAGAATTGCATTTCCTATTCGTTCTTTACATTCTCTGTCGCTGCCAGTAACCTTTTGCATCTTAGTGACATTATTTGTTTGCTTGGGGTGAATTGTCATCACACACAGACACCACCAGACACACACACACACGCACACCCCCAAAACTCGTCTAAACTTTTCCAACGATGCAACAGACTGTACCTATGTCTCTACACTGACTACGAAACTCTTCATTTGTCTCTCTTTACTTTGATGATGACTTAAGAAACCTCGAAAGTGTGGACCATCGTTTTTCCGAAATGAACTCTAGACAATCTATAATGGAATTCTGTCCTTATTTGAGATTATCCGTAAATTGGAAAAATCAAATAATAAATGTAATTCACACAAAATGTAAGTTTTCTTTAATATCCTATGCTTTAACGTCCATATCTACCTGAATTCGCAGAATATATATATATATATATATATATATATATATATATATATATTGTGTATTTCAGCAGAAATCTCTCTTTTATGCAAGTTTTGTTAAACATGACAGACAAGGAGTTATGGTTAAAATTTTATATAATCTTTCCTGATCTTATAATCATTTTCTATTTCGTAAATAAATTATATAAAACGCATATTCCTGTATTCAGTCAGTTAAGTGCCGTACGTGAAACACGCTTGGGCGATCATGTCTCGAAAGAGACATAACTGACTGGGCAGAAGATTATATTGCAGTAGGTTGCCATTGCTTTCTGCGGTAGACTGGTTGCCAGCCAAGGCTATAGAACCCAATCTGTTCTGTTATTTAACCCATAGCTGGAAGGAAGAGACGGATTAATACATTTCCCAATGGTATTTGCGCGTAAGTGATTACAATGAATTCAACTGGAATTCGAACTCGGCTCCCCGATTTCTCGTTCCGAGCCGATATCCACTGCACCACAACGCAAATCCGCACATTCGTGTAATACGATGTTGAAAATAATAGCTACAAATAATAGCTACACGTTTTTAAGAAGTGTGTACCAGAAGCAATCGGCTTGATTGGATACCCAATATATATGTTTTAGAAACAAAAAAAAACTGTTTATTCAGTCTACATTATTAACCGATTCTCAAAGAGTCATGAGTTCGACCAAGATTAGATTAAGCCGATGAATGTGAAGTTCTTATTAAATTATATGTATTTACATATTGGCGCAATATTTGGATGTGTCTTGTATTGCAGTGGATATCGACTCGGAACTACCAATCAGGCAGCCGGGTTCGAATTCCAGTTGAATTCCTTGCATTCACTTGCGAACAAATACCCTTGAAAAGGTATTAATCCGTCTCTTCCTTCCAGTTATGAGTTAAATAATAAGACAGATTGGGTTCTATAGCCTTGGCGAGCAACCAGTCTACTGCAAAAAGCAATGGGAACCTACTGCGGGATAATC
The DNA here is from genome assembly GCA_037127315.1 of Ascarosepion bandense. Lineage (NCBI taxonomy): Eukaryota > Metazoa > Mollusca > Cephalopoda > Sepiida > Sepiidae > Ascarosepion > Ascarosepion bandense. The sequence continues at coordinate 2,369,202 of JBBBDQ010001410.1, read as the reverse complement.
TTCTGCCCAGTTAGTCATGTCTCTTTCGAGCATATAATGAGGGATCAATTTTATATAGTTATGATATAATAAACTGATTCCCCACTAATTGCTACTTAATAATAGGATACATCATTTCCTTCTATAGCTATGAGTCAAATAGCAGGACAGATTGCGTTCTATAGCCTTAGTCGGCAACCAGTCTACCGAAGAATGCAATGGCAAGCTACTGCGGGATAATCTTCTGCCCAGTCAGTCATGTCTCGAAAAAAATATGATCGCCCAAGCGTATTTCAAGTATGGCACTTGACTGACTGATTGAATGTAATAGTTGGAATATTGATTAAGGCTTGTATTGGTTATAAAGTGGTGGATCAGTTTATTACTTCATAACAATAGGAAACCGATCCCCCACTAACTACAACATAATAATATAATAGATTTCTTTTCCCTTTAGCTATGAGTCAAATAATAGGACAGATTGAGTTCTATAGCCTTAGTCGGCAACCAGTCTACCGAAGAATGCAATGGCAAGCTACTGCGGGATAATCTTCTGCCCAGTCAGTCATGTCTCTTTAGAGACATGATCGCCTAAATTGTGTATTATATATAGCACTTAACTGACTGACTCATTTGGAAAGTTGTCCAGTGACCGCTAACCTTGTCCTCCATCTAAAGAAAGAGTCTATGTTGGACTCTTCCGCCTACTATAAAATTAGTAGGAGAGGAGGCCTTAGCTGTACAGTTAGATTAATTGAACGCTGGACAAGCAAAACACGCAGTGTCAGGGCATGAGTTGCCTTCCCTTGGGATAGGGGTTACTTCCCTTAATAAAGAGGTTGCTTCTGTATTCATTACGGAGGTCTCCTTTGTAAGCTTAACTTGTCTTCTCGTTGTCTCTGCTCTCTAATAATATTTATACCAACGAGTACCATAACATGGTGGCAGTGGTAAAAAACGAACGAAGAACATTACAGTGAATATTACAGTGAACACAAACAGGAAAGCGGCTGTAAAGTCGAGCAAGATCTCATTCATACCGGCTTTTACGAATGAAGAAGCAGACACGTGCGTTATTAAAAAAACAAAGGAAAAAGACGCCATATTGAAAGTCTGTAATCGCAACTGTAAGTTATCTCATCCCTTCTTTTCAAATCCTTGTTTTATTCCAAATAATAATAATAATAATGTCTAGCCATTCAAGTGAACCACTTATGTGCTGGGAAACATCAAATTTGGTGGAATCCCTGAAATTTTTCAAACAACAATGTGAATGACCACATTCTTTTGTTATCGGGAAAAGAAGGTTTAAGACGCTACAACTATTGGTCATTCGAAAATGAAGCCGGCAGACGTAACCCTGCGGCAATTTGGGGAAAGGTCTTAGTGCAAATAGAGCCACAATCTAACTTTCGGATTGCACGCTTCTGCTTGCAAAATTACTCACAAAATGAAGCAGAGAACATTGATGATTTTCTGGCAAGATGTGGGCTTCAGGCACAAAAATGCAAGTTCAGGGACGAGCGTGAGAGGGAAGAACGAGTAATCGACCAGATCATTGCTGGAACAAAATTCCCTGAATTACAAAAGCAGCTACTTAGCAAAAACGAGACAATGTCCATGTCAGAAGTACTCAACATGTGTAAGTGTTACAAGGCTTCAATTAATTACATGAGGCAAATGGGCGAGCTACAAGGGAAAGGCGACAGCCAAATAAGTGCAATAAAGCACGGATCTGAGGACACAGACAACTGTGGCAAATGTGGACTTAGCCATCAAAATGGAAATTGCCCTGCTCCAGGCAGTACTTGCTCATCATGTGGACGGAAGAACCACTGGGCTAGAATGTACCACAACAGAAAAGTCAAGGAAAAAACTGGCAGACAACCACAGACAAACAGGTCTACCAAACACAGAAGTTTCACACCGGTACAGCACACGTATAAAAACCGTCAGAACGCCATTAATGTTCAGGACCAGGTAGTGGACGACTTCGAGAGGATGTCTTTCTATTCAGTGAAAGCCCACGATAAAAAAAATACCCTCAGACAGAGGCATTCGCCACATTGGACATAGTGTTACCAAACAGGAAAGGCGTACATAAGTTAGAAATCAAGGTAGACACAGGTGCGGAGGGAAATACACTCCCCGTACGCACATTCCAGCAAATGTTTCCAGAGTGTGTAGACCTGAATGGACAACCATTCCATGGCACAACACAGAAAGAAGCTGCAGTACTTACGGCATACAACGGATCTAGTATCCCTCAACATGGATCCATACAGATTCAATATGCATACGAAGGCAAATGGAGGTACGTGAAATTCTACGTAGTGACCTCCAAGGGACCTACCATAGTAGGATTACCCTCCCTTCAGGACTTAAAACTGGTTACCCTACACTGTTCCCTTCAGAGAACAAAGTTTGCCCCAGTCATTCATGCGTCGGGTACCCCAGCTACTTCATCAGACAATGCACCAATCAACTCCACGAAAGATCTGATTGAAGCGTATCCTGATGCATTTGATCGAATTGGTAACTTCGCAGAGGAATACAACATTGTACTTCGACCCAATAACCATCCGATAGTCCATGCACCAAGAAAATGCCCCATCCACATGAGAGATAAAATAAAGGCAGAACTGGATGAAATGATTTCCCAAGGGATAATCCGCAAAGTTGATGAACCAACAGAGTGGCTCAACAGCATTTTATATGTGCGCATGAGCAACAGCAAACTCCGCCTATGTTTAGATCCCAAAGATCTAAATAAGGTCATCATGCGTTGCCACCACACAACCCCAACCATGGAAGAGCTCTCACACAAACTGTCGGGCACCAAAGCTGGATGCGAAAAATGGCTACTGGTCTGTCAAGCTCGACAAGGAGTCACAATTGCTAACCACATTTAATTCTCCCTTTGGAAGTTACTGCTTTCAAAGAATGCCCTTTGGCCTGGTTATGTCTCAGGATGTTTTCCAACAAAGAATAGACATGATCATAGAAAAGTGCACTGAAGCTTTGGCATTAATTGATGACGTTATCATCTATGGAAAAACCAAAGAGGAGCACGACCTCAACTTACGGAAGTTAATGGAGACAGCACAAACTGCTGGCCTCACATTTAATAGTAGCAAATGTGTAAACAACCATGAACAGGTGAAATTCTTCGGCGCCATCTTCGATAAGAATGGGATACACCCAGACCCCCAGAAAGTGAAGGAAATAAAATCACTCCCCAGTCCTAGCAATATTACCGAGCTGCAAAAGGTACTAGGAATTATTACCTACATGGCAGCATTTACTCCTATGCTTTTAAACCTCACAGCAAACCTCAGAGAACTCCTGAAAAAGGATACGGACTAAGTTTGGAGCAATACTCACCAGAAGTCTCTGCAGGAAATAAAGGACTTGATAAGCAGAAAAATGCTGCTATACTATTATGACCCTTCCAAAAAGTCCATAATACAAGTTGACTCGTCATCCAGGCGCCTGGGAGCAGCACTAATCCAAGAAGGCAAACCCATAGCTTTCGTGTCAAAATCCCTGACTGAAACAAAGCAGCCCTACGCCAATATCGAGCGGGAGCTCTTAGCTGTTGTATTCGGCTGTGAACGATTTCGGACCTATGTTTACGGACATTCATTTGAAGTTGAAAGTGACCACAAGGCCTTGGAAATGATTTGCCTTAAGAACCTAACTGCAGCACCCTCCCCAACTTCAACTAATGCTGTTAAGACTCCAAGAGTATGATATGATCATCAAATATCGACCGGGCAAAGAGATGATACTGGCAGATGGACTATCCAGACTTCCCAACAAAAAAACAAAGAAGTCATTGACTTAAACATCAAAGTAGACTTTGTGCAATTCTAAACTGAGAAACTAACTCAGATCCGTCAAGCAACTAATACCGACCCAATATTGTGCGAATTAAGGGTACGGATTCTTCAAGGTTGGCCAGAATCTCGCAGAGAACTACATAAAGACCTTCATCCATACTTGTCTTATAGAGATGAGCTCTCTATTGAGAATGGCATATTGCTCAAAGGTGACAGGATACTGATCCATGAATCAATGCAACCCGAAACCTTGAAAAAAATACATTATGGTCACCAAGGAAGCGAAAAATGCAAGCTCAGGACAAAAACCTGTGTTTTCTGGAGTGGTATAAATAGCGACATCGTCAAGATAGTACAGCAATACGCCATATGACAAGAATTCCAAAAGTCCAAAACTGCAGAGTCCCTCATGCCACATGTGATCCCAGTACGACCATGGCAAATTGTGGCTACTGATATTTTCAACCTGAATGGGAATAAGTACCTCCTCATTGTGGATTACTACTCGAAGTAACCCTTCATCCGCAAACTGATGGAATTCTCCAGCAAGGATGTCATTCACCTTACCAAGCAAATCTTTGCTGAACAAGAAGTTCCGGAAAGGCTTATCAGTGACAATGGACCACATTTTAGCTCTCAGCAGTTTAAAGAATTTGCCCAGGCATGAGATTTTGAGCAAATCACATCTTATCCTAAATACCCTCAGTTGAAAGGTATTGCAGAACGTTGCATACAGACCATCAAGGGAGCCACGAAGAAGGCCATACTGAGTAACCGAGACATGGACATTAGCCTTTTATGTCTCCGATCGACTCCAATGAATCATGTAATCCCATCTCCGGGAGAACTACTTTTCAACCGGAAGCTGGTCAGCAATCTCCCCACAAAATGCACCAACAATAATGCCCGGAAAGAGGAAGTTCAGGATCGTCTACTCAATAGACAGTTATTGCAGAAAAAGCAACATGATCAGCATGCAAAGGATATTGCCAGACTTAGCACAGGACAACTGGTGCGAGTACAAGAGCATGATGCAAAGAACTGGACTCCAGCTGTGGTCAGGCAAGTCTGCAATGAACCACGATCCTACATAATTGTAACCCCAACAGGACAGGTTCTTCGCAGCAACCGCAAGCATCTCAGGGAAGATGTTAGCAACAAGACACTGGCGCCTCTCCATGGTACACTCCCACATCACTCTGAGCCTCCACCCTCCAAGATTCCAAACACACTTCCTGCAGAAACACCCAACACACAGACCAACATTTGCACTCCAACTGAAATAACACACAGACCTGTACATAAAACGCAGCCTAGTGGTAACATACCAACAGAAACAATCACCAGATCTGGTCGTGTCGTAAAACCTCCCCAAAAATACACCTTATAGAAAAAGGCTCTGAATGAACTTTTCATTTCAGTGAACAATCCTCTTAATGAAAGGGGGTTGTCATGGCATGAGTTGCCTTCCCTTGAGATAGGGGTTACTTCCCTTAATAAAGAGGTTGCTTCTGTATTCATTACGGAGGTCTCCCTTGTAAGCTTAACTTGTCTCCTCGTTGTCTCTGCTCTCTAATAATATTTATACTAACGAATAGCGTAACACTGTAAAACTCTTCTGTTACATTTACTGTTAAGTTTATAATGTTTCTAAAACGCATGTTTTGTTATTTCCTAAACCATTCCCTTGGTCACAACAGTATTCGACCGCCAGTTTTCAAGGCCTTTTTGAGAGAATGTTTAGTGCAAAGAGAATTTTTGAACAAAGCTTTTAACATTGTCTACTGTAGATGGAAAGACTTCAAATTGATTAAATAGAGGAAGGATTGAGGATTTCCTGTTACCTCCGGTTGCCTTATGCGAATCTAATTTCGAAATGATATCCGAGACCAGAGACGGGATTATGTACATATCACTCAACAGATCCTCTGTTCCAGATGGGAAATCGGGTGCCGGTACTCCAGACGAGTCAAGTGTTGAGTTCAAAGAGAAGTTTTGAGCAAAGCATTTAACAGTGTCTACTGTAGATAGGAAGACTTCGAATTGTATAAATAGAGGAAGGATTGAGGGTTTGCTGTTGTTCAGCCCACTGATGTCGCCAGGAATTTCTAAAACCGAAATGTTATACGATATTTCATTCTATCAGCAAACAGTAAACTTTGCTTCATTTCGGTCACGCTTGCATTCATTACGAACAGAGACAAAGAGGCCTGTTACTCAGGTACAGCCGGACAAATATACTCAATTCAGTCAGTTAAGTGCCATACGTGATACACGCTTGGGCGATCATGTCTCGAAAGAGACATGATTGACTGGGCAGAAGATTATCCCGCAGTAGGTTGCCATTGCTTTCTGCGGTAGACTGGTTGCCGACCAAGGCTATAGAACCCAATCTGTCCTGTTATTTAACCCATAACTGGAAGGAAGAGACGGATTAATACCTTTCCCAAGGGTATTTGCGCGTAAGTGAATACAATGGATTCAAGTGGAATTCGAACTTGGCTCCCCGGTTTCTCGTTCCGAGCCGATATCCACTGTACCACAACGCACATCCAAATACTCAATTACTTTGGGCAATAACAGTTATCTTCCCCACCTTTTAGCGAAAAATTTGCTTCTTACTCTCTAACTTGCTACCTCGAGTGGCTACCAAGCCTTGAACCTCACTGTAAAAGAAAAGTTGGTTTTGGTATAGACGAGATAAAATGTAGCAGAAAAGCGAAGTCGAAAAAAAAAATGAATAGCAAAAATGATTTCTAGGATTTAAACAATGTCTGGAGAAAGAAGAAAATCTAGTCAAGAACAAAGAAAATGGGGGTGCGTCTCTTCAAGAAATATCCGATTGAGCCTCTGCACAACATATTATTTGTATCTCTTAAACGCCTGTAGTCTTTTTTTCATCGTTCCCTTCCTGATCCGTTATTCATTTACAAAAGCTCGTCATAGAGGTTATTTAATTTCTCTATTGCCTTCAATGTAACCCGTATCAAATTGACCTAGACAACGGAAAAAATGACACCGCAATTCAAAGACACATTTCCTTAAAAATCTCATCAGGGAAGCTTCGTTATTAACACAGAAAGCATGAAGAAATTGGTCTGTAATGTTCCTCCTAGCTCACGACAGTGAATGCTGGACAATTTCATCACATATGAAAAGGAGAGTTAACCCTGTAGGGCCATTCGTATCATATTTGATACAGTATGAAAACAAGCCTTGAAAGAAATATTTTCCTAAAAAATTTTTTAAGAGAAATATTTTATAAATTTCAAATGAAAGCAGTACTGACTGCTCAGTCAATGAATACCAAATGTTTCCTTATAGGGAAATACCAAATGTTTCCTTATAGGGAAATACTGTATCAAATATGATACGAATGGCCCTAGAGGGTTAATAATAGATCATTCTATTTGTCTATATTTCTGAGATGAGGTAGCATTTACAGTATTTACATTATTCGGACTATTGTCCTCATCTCTGTTGCTATTTGTACGACGTGTAACCCTCTAGGGCCATTCGTATCATATTTGATACAGTCTGAAAACAAGCCTTGAAAGAAATATTTTCCTGAAAAATTTTTTTGAAAAATATTTTATAAATTTCAAATGAAAGCAGTACTGACTGCTCAGTCAATGAATACCAAATGTTTCCTTATAAGGAAATACCAAATGTTTCCTTAAAGGGAAATACTGTATCAAATATGATACAAATGGCCCTACAGGGTTAACGGCCCATTGGCCTCTATTTTTACTTGGGGATTTATGTTGGTTTAACCCTCTAGGGCCATTCGTATCATATTTGATACAGTATGAAAAAAAGCCTTGAAATAAATATTTTCCTGAAAAATTTTTTAAGAGAAATATTTTATAAATTTCAAATGAAAGCAGTACTGACTGCTCAGTCAATGAATACCAACTGTTTCCTTATAGGGAAATACCAAATGTTTCCTTATAGGGAAATACTGTATCAAATATGATACGAATGGCCCTCGAGGGTTAACGGCCCATTGGCCTCTATTTTTACTTGGGGATTTATGTTGGTTATCCCTCTAGGGCCATTCGTATCATATTTGATGCAGTATGAAAACAAGCCTTGAAAGAAATATTTTTCTGAAAAATTTTTTAAGAGAAATATTTTATAAATTTCAAATGAAAGCAGTACTGACTGCTCAGTCAATGAATACCAAATGTTTCCTTATAGGGAAATACTGTATCAAATATGATACGAATGGCCCTAGAGTGTTAGGAGAAATATTTTATAAATTTCAAATGAAAGCAGTACTGACTGCTCAGTCAATGAATACCAAATGTTTCCTTATAAGGAAATACCAAAGCTTTCCTTATAGGGAAATACTGTATCAAAAAGACAGAAGCGTCTTTCTAGAGAATGATTCTAAACATCTGAGCAACGAGGAACTTTTAACGCAATTGAATACAAAAAATTATACTTACAATCAGAACGAGACTATATGAAATGACTGATGATTTGACACTCGCAGCATTTCTGATGTAAAAGAGCGAATAACTACCTAATGAGTTTATAATGAATCGTTCGTATCCTAAAAGGACACCAAACAAATTTTTTAATGTTTCTAACCCAATTTTATTATTTCTTCATAACTTGTTTAACTGTAATATATTACCGTCAACGTCAGAGTTGATTGACTGGTACATCCAGCCGTTGGTGAGATCAAAAGTAAAGAATGGTTGACAGATACATCCGGTCGTAGATGATATCAATGTGCAATGAAAAAAGCCATAACCCGCTTAAAAAGCAACTGATCGCGGGGTGTGATTGACAGATACAGTACTGTGCAAAGGTATTAGGACAAGAATTATTTAATATCTTATGAGGCATATTCACAGAAAATAAACAATTTAATTAAAGTAATTTTATTTGATTTATTCAACAAATGCTTTAACAAGAAAAAAATACTTGTTACAAAATAAATTTAATATTTAGTATAATAGCCTTTTGCTTTGATCACAACATTTATTCTGTCAGGCATTGACATCACAAGCTTCTTCAATGTATCTAATGGTATCTCCTGCCAAGCAGCTTGTATTTGTTTCCAAAGTGTATCTTGCGAAGTAACATTAGATTCATCAATTTTTTGTCAAAATTTCCCATAAATGTTCAATAGGATTGAGATCAGGGGGTTGTGGGGGGCCAATTCCAATTCCTAAGCCTTTCTTCCTCTTCCTTTTTATTTAAATAATTCTTACAAAGGTTTGGCTTCTGTGTTAGAACAGGTTTGATTTTAAACTTTATTTGGATGCCTCATCTAAACTTATTTATAAATATAAATGGAACTTTGTCTCTGTGTGTGTGTGTGTGCCTATGTGTGTCCGTTACCTATAGACTCCGAAACAGCTGAACCGATTTTTCTTCAAAATTTACACAGTTGTACTATAAGCGTCTGCGAGTGTTCTTAGCTAAGTTTTGTTTCGAGGTACCCCCGATAAATATCGAAAATCGATAATCGAAAAAATCGGGTGATAGAAGTAGTGGTCCGATTTTAATCAAATTTGATACACGCATAGACAAAGACATAAGAAACGATACTTCGAAGTTTCAATGTTGCAGTTCTAACCATAGTGCAGAAAATCGATAATATATATATAAGGCAATATGTTTGTGTGTTTATCTGTTTATTTGCCTCTATGTCCGCATTTTTTCAGCCATTTTATTTTAGTTTTTAATTTTGCTTTTGCTCTAAGTAGGTATAATTGTAGTTCTTAGTCTCAGCCATGATACCATTTACTCAGAGGACTTATTTAGCCTTCAAAATTCAGTTTACGACGAAAAAAACTTATTTGATATCGAAACCAGGAAATCAAATTTGACTTACATCCATTCATTTTTCTTTCAGTCTACGGTTTTACTTTAACTGGAAACAACTATTGCTTTTTAATCTTTCGTGTCAACGTCCAAAGTGTCTGAGCTCCAAGACCATGGATTAGTTTTAAAGCTTTCATTACACCCGAGCAACGCCGGGCTATACTGCTAGTAAATGATGAAATATTTCTTATCCTAATAATTTTGCACAGTACTGTACATTCGGCCGTATATATCAGCAAAACAACCGCCCGTAAAAAGCAAAAATGCGCGAGTGTGTTAAGACAAAATAAAGTCTACTGTTTTTAGCTACAGCTTCTGAATCTCAACGGCTTCTTCGTGTGCGCGACTCTCTCCAGCTTCCCGTCTGCTCTATACTAGCTTAATCGACGAAGAATAATAATATAAGATATATTTTTATACAGAGTGACCCAAAAAACAGGAACTTTTTAACAATCCAATAAAACCAAGAGTGATCGATAAAAAATATTTTATTCAAAGAAATTGAAACCTTAACCCTCTAGGGCCATTCGTATCATATTTGATACAGTATTTCCCTATAAGGAAACATTTGGTATTTCCCTATAAGGAAACATTTGGTATTCATTGACTGAGCAGTCAGTACTGCTTTCGTTTGAAATTTATAAAATATTTCTCTTAAAAAATTTTTCAGGAAAATATTTCTTTCAAGGCTTGTTTTCATACTGTATCAAATATGATACGAATGGCCCTAGAGGGTTAATAATATAATATGATTAAGGCTTCTACTTGTCATAAAGTGGGGGATCAGTTCTATGTAATAAACAAATCCCCCACTAATTACTACTTAACCCTATAGGGCCATTTGTATCATATTTGATACAGTATTTCCCTATAAGGAAACATTTGGTATTTCCCTATAAGGAAACATTTGGTATTCATTGACTGACCAGTCAGTACTGCTTTCATTTGAAATTTATAAAATATTTCTCTTAAAAAAATTTTCAGGAAAATATTTCTTTCAAGGCTTGTTTTCAGACTGTATCAAATATGATACGAATGGCCCTAGAGGGTTAAAACATGCCATTTAAGAAACAATGATGGATTTCTTCATTTTTTTTTAAAATTTACGTCCTGTAGATGGCGTCCTCCTATGCGAATACATTCTTGAAATCTGCTGTTGAGACTCCTCATTGACCGCTGCAACATCTCAGCTGGGATACTGTGAATTTCTTCCTGAATTCTCTTTTTTAACTCATCCAGAGTTCTTGATCGAGTCGTGTACACTTTACTCTTGAGAGAGGCCCACAAGAAAAATCACAAACGGACAAAACGGGCGGGAATCCCTCTGCGCATCTGTCAAACTATCACCGTTTTTATAAAACATTTTTTGGCTAACGCACGCTGTTACCTGTTCCGCTGATCTATGGTTACTGAAATGGTAGAGTGTTTACTTCGTGAGGCCACTCTTACGCAGTGCTGCCATTTGCTCATGTCTCCCAATACACACTTTAAAAATTCCAATTTTTTGGATCACCCTGTATTTACGAGTTCCTCATTGTTTCTCCAGAACAAGAATAAAGGAAAACAACATCTGAGATTCCTTTTATGAATATCTATAGACTGAGATATGAGTTCACAAACACTGATTAGCGTTAAAGCAAGTTTTGGAGGGCTCATCATCTACGTACAGCAAGAACACGGCACATAAACGACATTACAGCAGGCTCGAGGTGAACTTTTATTTTAATGGACTGTCTGTCAGAAAAAAGAAACAATATACCTAATTTATTCATACTAAAAATCACACAAGAGAAAAGAGTTACTTAAATTAAAGACCAAATGTTAACGAAGGATGAGGTGTGTTATATAAATTGAGTAGAGAGTTAGTAAGTTGAAGTTTTGACGATAAGGTGGATAGATAACAACTGAGACTTAATCGACAGGGAACATACAAAACATGGAGGATGCTCGTGGTGAATATTTACCTTAATGGTCTATTTTCTTTCAACGCTATGAACGCACTACATAACACGGAAGGAAGAATTGACAAATGCTATTTATTGCAAATACAAATTCAGAACATGCTTCCATTTGTGAAATACCTCGAAATTTCGAGAGACAGGAAATTACAGCAAAATGAATGATAATGCAGTGAAAACGAAAAATTATTTCAAGGCTGAGAAAATAGTGGTTTTAGATTGGCCCTGTCGGTCTCTGGGTTTAAATCTTATAAAGTAATCAAAAAGAAATGAGTGTAAATTTTGTGTTTACCATGAGCGTCTTTAAATGTTATGTGATCTGAAAAATCAATAGAAGTTTGATATAAAATTAGTGTTATTTTCTGTAGTGTTTTACATGAAATTATTCCAAATGTTTGACAGCTGTCTTATAAAAAAAAAACCATACACCATTAAATATTGAACACTTTCCATTCTTGATAATTTATGGATCACCTTCACTACAGTCTCATTTACAAAGACGCGACGCCTCGAGCCACTCGCAGTTCTGTTGGTATTTACAAATACTTCTACAAATACTTTCACGGCTTCTGCTTCAATGAACTTAGCTGACTGGTGACTCTTATTCATAAATTACTCGAGCCACAGGATTGGCAACTAGGTCCCATTCTTTTACTGTGAAACCAATAAATTGTAAACGGAAATCCTACTACACAGATTCTTTTCTCGCAAGTTCAGCCTGTGGAATTCCCTTCCATTTACTTGCTTCCCCGACAGCTATATTCTCCAAGAATCTAAATGTAAAGTCAATAGTCATCTTTCTCACTAAACTACATCCTCTCTCTCATGCTCCTTTCTCCGTCCACTTCATTCTCATCAGTATTCTCATCCTTCTCTTACCCACCTCCTGACACTCCTCTATAACCAGTCACCCTTTCTCATAATTTTCCTTATATGTAACAGTGGCAGTAAACTGCATTACTTGGGGCGATATGATTATATAAAAAAGATAGATAGATAGATAGATAGATAGATAGATAGATAGATACATACATACATACATAGATAGATAGATACATAGATAGATAGACGACAGCTACAATCTCCAAGAATTTAAATGTAAAGTCGATAGATATCTCCTATCTCACTAACCTACATCCTCTCTCTCTCTCTCTCTCATGCTTCTTTCTCCGTTCACTCCTCTCTTATCAGTATTCTCATCCTTCTCTTACCCACTTCCTGACACCCCTTATAACCTGTCACACTTTCTCATAACTTTCCTCCTATGTAACCCCCTGCGAAACAGTGGCAGTAAACTGCCTTGTTTGGGGCGATATGATTATATAAAAAAGATAGATAGATAGATAGATAGATAGATAGATAGATAGATAGATAGATAGAATCTCCAAGAATTCAAATGTAAAGTCGATAATAGTCTCCTATCTCACTAACCTACATCATCTCTCCCTCTCACTCTCTCTCTCTCTCTCATGCTCCTTTCTCCGTCCACTTTACTCTCATCAGTATTCTCATCCTTCTCTTACCCACTTCCTGACACCCACTATAATTCACTCTTTCGCATACTTTTCCTCATATGTAACCCGCTGCAAAACAGTAGAAATAAAATGCTTTGCTTGTAGCAATATGATAATAAAAACAAGATAGAGATAGATAGATAGATAGAGAATGAACAGTCTAAGATAGATAGATAGATAGATAGATAGATAGATAGATAGATAGATAGATAGATAGATATGAAAATTCTGAAGATAGATAGATAGATAGATAGATAGATAGATAGATAGATAGATAGATAGATAATGAACAGTCTAGGATAGATAGATAGATAGATAGATAGATAGATAGATAGATAGATAGATAGATAGATAGATATGAAAAAAAATTCTGAAGATAGATAGATAGATAGATAGATAGATAGATAGATAGATAGATAGATAGATAGATAGATAGATAATGAACAGTCTAGGATAGATAGATAGATAGATAGATAGATAGATAGATAGATAGATAGATAGATAGATATGAAAATTCTGAAGATAGATAGATAGATAGATAGATAGATAGATAGATAGATAGATAGATAGATAATGAACAGTCTAGGATAGATAGATAGATAGATAGATAGATAGATAGATAGATAGATAGATAGATAGATAGATAGAAAGAAGATAGATAGATAGATAGATAGATAGATAGATAGATAGATAATGAACAGTCTAGGATAGATAGATAGATAGATAGATAGATAGATAGATAGATAGATAGATAGATAGATAGATAGATAGATAGATAGATATGAAAATTCTGGAAGATAGATAGATAGATAGATAGATAGATAGATAGATAGATAGATAGATAGATAGATAATGAACAGTCTAGGATAGATAGATAGATAGATAGATAGATAGATAGATAGATAGATAGATAGATAGATAATGTACAGTCTAGTATAGATAGATAGATAGATAGATAGATAGATAGATAGATAGATAGATAGATAGATAGATAGAGAATGAACAGTCTAGGATAGATAGATAGATAGATAGATAGATAGATAGATAGATAGATAGATAGATAGATAATGTACAGTCTAGTATAGATAGATAGATAGATAGATAGATAGATAGATAGATAGATAGATAGATAGATAGATATGAAAATTCTGAAGATAGATAGATAGATAGATAGATAGATAGATAGATAGAGAATGAACAGTCTAGGATAGATAGATAGATAGATAGATAGATAGATAAATAGATAGATAATGTACAGTCTAGTATAGATAGATAGATAGATAGATAGATAGATAGATAGATAGATAGATAGATAGATAGATAGAATCTCCAAGAATTCAAATGTAAAGTCGATAATAGTCTCTTATCTCACTAACCTACATCATCTCTCCCTCTCTCTCTCTCTCTCTCTCTCATGCTCCCTTCCCCGTCCACTCCACCCTCATCAGTATTCTCATCCTTCTCTTACCCACTCCCTGACTCCCACTATAATTCACTCTTTCGCATACTTTTCCACATATGTAACCCCCTGCAAAACAGTAGAAATAAAATGCTTAGCTTGAAGCAATATGACTATATAAACAAGATAGATAGATAAATAGATAGATAGATAGACAGACAGATAGTTATGAAAAATCTGAAGATAGATAGATAGATAGATAGATAGATAGATATGAAAAATCTGAAGATAGATAGATAGATAGATAGATAGATAGATAGATAGCACGACAACTACAATCTCCAAGAATTTAAATGTAAAGTCAATAGTCATCACCTATCTCACTAACCTGCATCCTCTCTCTCATGCTCCTTTCTCCGCCCCTCCACTCTCATCAGTATTCCCATCCTTCTCTTACCCACTTCCTTACACCCATTATAACCTGACACCCTTTCTCATAATTATCCTTCTATGCAATTCCCTGCAAAACAGTGGAAATAAAATGCCTTGTTTGGGGCGATTGTATTATAAAAAAAAAATTCCTGTCAATTGTTTCGATATGTACCACTTGTTAGTTCCTCTAATTCCAAGATGAGATTTACATATACGAAGCTCTAAGTTACTTTCTTGGATTCGAATCACCGATATTTCTCCCGTATTCCAAATGTTAGACAGAATTTTACACTCAGAAGACTAATTGCACTTCATTGGTGGCCACAATCGGAACAATGAAGATACGCAGATGATGCAGTGCTAATAGACGACACGGAAAGAAAACTCAGTCAGTCAGTTAAGTGCCATACGTGATACACGCTTGGGCGATCATGTCTCGAAGAGACATGACTGACTGAACAGAAGATTATCCCTCAGTAGGTTGCCATTGCATTCTGCGGTAGACTGGTTGCCGACCAAGGCTATAGAACCCAATCTGTCCTGTTATTTGACTCATAGCTAAAGGGAAAAGAAATCTATGATATTATTATGTAGTAATTAGTGGGGGATCGGTTTCCTATTGTTATGAAGTAATAAACTGATCCCCCACTTTATGACCAATATAAGCCTTAATCATTATTGCAACTATTATATTCAGTCTGTCAGTTAAGTGCCATACGTCATACACGCTTGGGCGATCATGTCTCGAAAGAGACATGACTGACTGGGCAGAAGATTATCCCGCAGTAGGTTGTCATTGCTTTCTGTGGTAGACTGGTTGCCTACCAAGGCTATAGAACCCAATCTGCCCTGCTATTTAACCCATAACTTGAAGGAAGAGACGGATTAATACCTTTCCCAAGGGTATTTGCGTCTAAGTGAATACAATGGATTCACCTGGAATTCGAACTCGGCTCTCCGGTTTCTCGTTCCGAGCCGATATCCACTGTACCACAAAGCACATCCTGAAAGAAACTACAAGACCTTTAAAAAATGATCGATGAAGAAAGTCGAAAGAAAGGACTACAAATAAGTATTAAGTATAAACAGAGTATTAAGAAACATTAAAATTTCGCTAGAAACAAAGAAGAGAGTACCGAGAGTACTAAGTGTTGTCAGTTCTTCAATATGGCAGTGAATGCTGGATAATATCATCAAAGATGAAGGAAAAACTTGAAGCAACTGAAATGTGGTTCTACAGAAGAATACTGACATATAAAGTGGGGGATCAATTCCATATTACAATCAATATATAAACTGACCCCTCACTTTGTGTTCACAACAGTTTCTATACATTTATATTCCTGAGATCCGAAAGTACGAGGATGCATTCCAGAAGTTAAGTAAACTATTAAGAAACAGGAAAATTTCGCTAGAAACAAAGAAGAGAGTACTGGATTGCTATGTGATCGCTGTCCTTCAATATGGCAGTGAATGCTGGACAATATTATCAAAGATGAAAGGAGAACTTGAAGCAACTAAAATATGGTTCTACAGAAGAATGCTGCGAATATCATGGAAGGTGCATATGAGCAATGATGAGGTTAGAGGGGGAAAAGAGACAGGGAAAAGCCGCGGATGATATATTTGACAAAGTCTGAGCAGGTGGATGAGAAAGCGGAAGATTAATACGGTAACAGATGAAAGCTTGCTACCAGGGATATGGAGATGTCTAAGGCCATGATCATCTACGTCTTGAAGGGACATGACACATAGAAGAATAAGATGGAAAGGGTACTAAAGCTTAAAGCGCTGCTCGTGATTGGTCAGTCAGTTAAGTGCCATATGTGATACAGGCTTGAGCAATCATGTCTCGAAAGAGTCATTTCTGACTGGGCAGAAAATTTTCCCGCAGTAGATTGTCATTACATTCTGCGCTATAGAACTCAATCTGTCCTATATTTAACCCATAACCGGAGGGAAGAGACGAATTAATAACTTCAGCCCATATCCACTGCACTACAACGCACAACCATATCATGATTGGTACACTGCTTATTTGGCACTAACTGATTTTCACCTATTTTGCTCTGTTTCAAAGGCCATGTGAGGTGTTTCCTTCAATACTGATGAAGAATTGAGAACTTGTTTGGATCAATTTTTCGAATTGAAATCGGGTGATTTCTACCAACGAGGTATTGAAAATCTTGTTGAACGTTGTAAAAAAGTAGTAACTAATGAGGCCAAATACATTATTGATTAATTAGTTTTTATTTCTATTAAACCTTTCAAAAACTAATTTAAAAAAACGGAAGGAACTTAGTTGCCAACCCAATAGTTTTAATGCCTCATCTCAAAAATAAAATCATGATACCGTATGAACCTTGTAATATACGTTTCTGTTCGAACCTGCACATTGGTTTTATTCCAAACGCTTCGGGCGTTGTACCCTATATCCATCTTCAGGGGTTTTAATATCCACTTACATATTGAGGCAAAATCATTATTCATTCTATATATTAAAGTCATTGAGTTAAGTACCACACGTAATACACATGATTATGTCTTTTTCGTGACATGGCTGACTGGACAGAACATTATCCCGCAGTAGGTTGCCATTACTTTCTTCGGTAGACTTATTGCTAGCCAAGGCTATAGAACCCAACCTGTTCTACTATGCAACCCATAGCTGCAGAGAGGACCGACGGATTCATACTTTTTCAAAGGCTATTAGCGCGTAACATATAAAGGACAATATGGAGATCAACACAGTACAGCACCAATATCAAGCTCGAGCCATCCCAAAGTTATGTTGTATCTACTCTCCTCTACGGATCTGCGTGCTGGAGAATGACAAACTTCGATCCTTTCACACCATATACCTCCAACGAATACTGAGAATATTTTGGCCAGAGAAGATCTCCAATGAAGACCTGTTGAAGAAATGCAAGCAAGAGAACATGGGCACTATCATAACAAGAAGGCGGTGGAGATGGATTGGGAATGTGCTTCGGAAAGATCCACAGTCAATCACAAGAACAGCACTGCACTGGATCCCAGATGGTAAAAGAAAGAGGAAAAGACCAAGAACAACATGGAGAAGTAAGGTGGAGAATGGCATTAAAGCCATGCAGTACTCTTGGGGTTCATTGATTAGTCTGGCCCAAGATAGGCAGAGGTGGAGAAGCTTTGTTGCTGCCCTACACACCATTGGGTGTAACGGATGGTGATGAGGATGATTAGCGCGTAAGTGAATGCAACGAATTCAACTTGAATTCGAACTCGGCTTTTCGATTTCTCGTTCCGAGCTGATATCCACTGTAACACTAAGTAATTACGTTTTTGTAAAACCAATTTTTTTAATGGGAGAAAAGAAAATATTATACAAAAACTAATAGAAAAGTGAGATTATTAGTCAGTAGCCCTAAACTTGTAATAGGACAAGCAAAGTTATTTGCACGAAAAAAAAAAAAAAAGAAAAAAGAAAGAGGCGTATAACAATGATGTGTTTTGTCACCAATGTATTAAATCTTTAAAGTAAAGAAATCCTAAAAGAATTCCTTGGGGAGTTCATAATATGATGATAACACAGTGATGATATCAGACAAAGAAAGTCGGCCACAAGAAGACAGACGATTAGATTTAAGGCAACAGAATGTATGATTTTTCTTTAAAGATACAGCCCAAGTGTATTAGATATTGGAAATAACAAGTTGTTATGTAGGAGAAAAATGTTGATATTGACAAGTGTAGTCGAACACGGATCTCCAGGCAACAAACGTAACCGTTGAATGGATTATTACTACTGAGATCAACTGGCCATAAATATTTAGTATAAAGCACTCTTTATGAAAGATGTCTGAGCATGTTCTGTGTTGTGAATCAGAACGAAAACATGCTTTGTCGGAAGCTCTGCCTTCGGCCGTGGAGTAATAGTCCAGTTGAGACTCCACCGAAGGGTTGAATCTCGTCTGGGAAACATTAGACAATAAATTTTTAGCCGAGATATATAGCTCCAATTCCCTACGTTAAAATGATCTTGTGCCACATCCCTTCTCCGTGGCGAGATAGATAAATAACGTTTTGTGTTGCGCATCATTCCGGTGTTGTGCATCATTGAAGAGATTGTTTCTGAGTGAATTACTCAAGAAAATTTTTCCTGAGAGTATTGTTCGAAGGGTTCGTTTAGTACGTTGCCTTTAAGCAAAGATGCCGAAATATTATGAATCGCTGATAGCAAGTTACCAAAACATCTCTTTAGAATAACGTTACAAAAAGAACTAACAGTAATCACATTATTAGGACTATGGTCGTCATCTTTATTGCCATTTGCACGATGTTTCGGCCGTTGTACGCTCCGGCTTTCTTCGGGTGTTCAGAATTTCGAACCGAGCCCTTTATTACAAAAACGGGGGTATATAAACTCCATATCTTGCGTAAAGCCTCGATGCCTAGCACCTGAAGAAGGCCGGGGCGTAGGACGGCCAAAACGTAGTACAAATGGTAAGAAAGATGAGGACAATAGTCCGAATAATGTAAATACTGTAAATACTACCTCATCTCAGAAATATAGACAAATAGAATGATCTATTATTAAACGTCCTACAAATGGCAATAAAGATGAGGACAAATGTTCGAATAATGTAAATACTGTAAATAGTACCTCATCTCAGAAATATAGACAAATACAATGATCTATTATTAAACGTCCTACAAATGGCAATAAAGATGAGGACAATAGTCCGAATAATGTAAATACTGTAAATAGTACCTCATCTCAGAAATATAGACAAATACAATGATCTATTATTAAACGTCCTACAAATGGCAATAAAGATGAGGACAATAGTCCGAATAATGTAAATACTGTAAATACTACCTCATCT
This sequence comes from Ascarosepion bandense, assembly GCA_037127315.1. Classification (NCBI taxonomy): domain Eukaryota; kingdom Metazoa; phylum Mollusca; class Cephalopoda; order Sepiida; family Sepiidae; genus Ascarosepion; species Ascarosepion bandense. Next base: position 2,349,372 of record JBBBDQ010001410.1, on the reverse strand, counting down.
CAGAAATATAGACAAATACAATGATCTATTATTAAACGTCCTACAAATGGCAATAAAGATGAGGACAATAGTCCGAATAATGTAAATACTGTAAATACTGCCTCATCTCAGAAATATAGACAAATACAATGATCTATTATTAAACGTCCTACAAATGGCAATAAAGATGAGGACAATAGTCCGAATAATGTAAATACTGTAAATACTACCTCATCTCAGAAATATAGACAAATACAATGATCTATTATTAAACGTCCTACAAATGGCAATAAAGATGAGGACAATAGTCCGAATAATGTAAATACTGTAAATACTGCCTCATCTCAGAAATATAGACAAATACAATGATCTATTATTAAACGTCCTACAAATGGCAATAAAGATGAGGACAATAGTCCGAATAATGTAAATACTGTAAATACTACCTCATCTCAGAAATATAGACAAATACAATGATCTATTATTAAACGTCCTACAAATGGCAATAAAGATGAGGACAATAGTCCGAATAATGTAAATACTGTAAATACTACCTCATCTCAGAAATATAGACAAATACAATGATCTATTATTAAACGTCCTACAAATGGCAATAAAGATGAGGACAATAGTCCGAATAATGTAAATACTGTAAATACTACCTCATCTCAGAAATATAGACAAATACAATGATCTATTATTAAACGTCGTACAAATGGCAACAAAGATGAGGACAATAGTCCGAATAATGTAAATACTGTAAATAATAACTCATTTTAGAAATAAAAACGAAAAAATAGTGATTTATAAATGTCCGTTTTCATTTTTCATAAATTTCATAGTGACTCACATTCTTTGACCATGTCGTTCGTAGCCCCCTCTGAAGAATCGCATTTTTTTAATCAACTGACCTGAAAGTAGATTGTGTATTATGGTCCTCCTTGACTTCCTATACTTTGTATCCAATGTTTTAGTGTCTTTTCGTTATCTATCCTAAGCCCTGGAAATGCATTTATTTACACATGTCAGACAGTCAAATGCCACACGTGATACACGTTTGAGCGATCATGTCTCGAAAGAGACACGACTGATTGGGCAGAAGATTATCCCTCAGTAGGTTGCCATTGTTTTCTGGTAGCCTGGTTGCCAGCACGGGCAATAGAACTCAATTTGTTCTGTTATTTGACTCATAGCTAGAGGGGAAAGATGTATTATAATATTAAGTAGTAATTAGTGGGGGATAAGTTTATTACTTCATAACAAGATAAAACTTTTCCCCCATTTTGTACCCAGCAGAAGCCTAAATCATGTTTTCAACTTATATTTAGTCAGTCAGTTAAGTGCCATACGTGATACACGTTTTGGGCGATCATGTCTCGAAAGAGACATGACAGACTGGGCAGAAGATTATCCCACAGTAGTTTGCCATTGCTTTCTGTGGTAGACTGGTTGCCTACCAAGGCTATAGAACCCAATTTGTTTTATTATTTTACCCATAACTGGAGGGAAGAGATGAATTAATACCTATCCCAAGGGCATTTGTGCGTAAACGAATGGAATGATTTCAACTGGAATTCGAACTCGCCTCCCCGGTTTGTCGTTCCGAGTCGATATCCACTGCACCACAACGCACATAAGTACGTTCCTTTCTTCCTCTTGTCATCAATATGCCCTGTGAGTATTAAAGTCTACAAGATATCTTTCCTCATGATTATCACAGATATTTCAGCTTTTTAATTCTAAGTATATATCTTGTATTCTTTATTTCCTTAAAACTACCGAGATCCATATATAGTTGATGATATTCTCATCATCCTTCTGTAGAAACCTATTCCTCGTGTTACTTTTGAAAAAGGCACGAAATGGTTTTCCTCATCGTATGGATTAAATAACATGGTAAATATATTTCCTTTAACTTGTCTGGGTCACCACTGGAGAAGAAATACCCAGGTATATTTTATGCTATCAGAATTTGTTGCTGAACTTGTGTAAATCATAAAGTCCGTATGTCTACGCATAGATTATAAACTTGGAAAGAATGTAAAACATTTCCCAGAAATTGGCGCTCGGAGATAATACAAACAATGGCATTGTATTATAACCAATATTTCAGAGATTGGACGTTTCTGTGCAGCCCGCATAAAAAATATTGATTGAATCTAACTGTACTGACGATTGTGTTCGTGTATTTTTTTTTTTTTTTTTTTTTTTTTTGCTACGAAGATGGATTAGGCAGGTGGCAACGGAATTCTGTTCAACTCAATCCCGCCAAGATTCTTGGAGCCATCATGATGGAACATTGAAAATGTTCTCGTCAGATTTGCTAAAGAAGAAAAAAAATCAACAACTTTCTTGACATTTTACGCGGGAGATTGGTGATGTTTTGGGAAAGTGAAAAGACGAACGAATAAAAATCTTTCGAAACCTCCTTCAGAGGTTTAAAATCTGCTTTCATTTCGAAAAGGTTTCTTGGAGAAAAGGGTTTTTAAAAATCATTGATAGTTGTGTTTAATGTTGTTTATATACAACTAGCAGTATAGCCCGGCGTTGCTCGGGTGTAATGAAAGCTTTAAAACTAATGCATGGTCCGGGAGCTCAGACTCTTTGGACGTTGGCACGAAAGACTAAAAAACAATAGTTGTTGCCAGTTAAAGCGAAACCGTTGACTGAAAGAAAAATGAATGGATGTAAGTCAAATTTTGGTTTCCTGCTATCGATATCAAATAAGGTTTTTTCGTCGTTAACTGAATTTTGAAGGCTAAATAAGTCCTCTGAGTAAATGGTATCATGGCTGAGACTAAGATCTGCAATTATAACTATTTAGGACCAAACCCGAAGCAAAAACTAAAATAAAAGGGCTGAACTAATATAGACATACAGGCAGATAAACACACACACACACACACAAACATCTTGCCTTTTATATATATATATATATATTATCGATTTTCTGCACTATTGTAAGAACTGCAACCTTGAAACCTCTGAATATCGTTTCTTATGTCTTTGTCTATGAGTGTATCAAATTTGATTAAAATCGGACCACTCTTTCTATAACCCGATTTTTTCGAGTATCGATTTTCGATATTTATAGCGAGTAACTCAACACAAAACCTAGCTAAGAACACCCGCAGCCGCTTATAGTTCAACTGTGGAAATTTTCAAGTAAATCGGTTCATCCGTTTCGGAGTGTATAGGTAACGGATACACACACACACACACACACACACACACACACACACACACACACACACATACACACACACACACACACAAAGTTCCATTTATAAATATGTTTAGATAGTGGATCAATAAATGTGTTAGCTGAAAATGTTATCGGCTTATTTAGGTTTCATATTTACAGCTTAAATTAATTTAGTATACAAATATTATGTTGACAAATATTGTTAAAATATTTATTTGATTATTAAGAAAAGAATTAGTACCTAATATAACTGGATGTGCGTAGGGGTGCAGTGGATATTGACACGGAACAACAAATCGGGGAGCCGAGTCCGAATTCCAGTTGAAATCCTTGCATTCACTTACGCACAAATACCATTGGAAAGGTATTAATCCATCTCTTCCCTCCAGTTTTGGGTTAAATAATAGAACATATGAGGTTCCAATGCGTTGATTAGCAACCAGTCTAACGCAGAAAGCAATGTGAACCCGCTGCGGGAAGTCTTCTACCCAGTCAGTCATGTCTCTTTTGAGAGATGATCGCCCAAGCGTCTATTACGCATGGCACTTAACTGACCGACTGAAGTTCACTTTAATTATATAAGATAGAAATTATGTAAATTTCTACATAACAAATGATCTCGGCTAGAGTCCCATTCCCGTCGCCGAGACGGAACTTTTCTGTGAATAATTTTGTAGTAATTGATCTGGTGAATTAAAAAATTAATAGAATAAACACAAATCTACATTCAAGCTAGAAATCCTAAAAGTTGTACCAAACTAGCGAACCACGTGTGAAAATTAACAGAGAAAAATGTCAGAAAACTAACCTGGAATAAATCAAAAAGACTAGAAATTGCTTTCTGTGGTAGACTGGTTGCAAGCACTGGCAATAGAACCAAATTTGTCCTGTTATTTGGCTCATTGCCAGAGGAGAAGAGATGTATTATGTTATTAAGTAGTAATTAATGGGGGATAAGTTTACTACTTCATAAAAATATAAAACTGATCCCCCATTTTATGCCCAGCAGAAGCCTAAGTGATGTTTTCAACTTTTATATTTAGTCAGTCAGTTAAGTGCCATAAGTGATACACGCTTTGGGCGATCATGTCGCGAAATAGACATGACTGACTGGGCAGAAGATTATCCCGCAGTAGGTTGCCATTGCATTCTGCTGTAGACTGGTTGGCGACCAAGGCTATAGAACCCAATCTGTCCTGTTATTTGATTCATAGGTAAAGGGAAAAGAAATCTATTATATTATTATGTAATAATTAGTGGGGGAACGGTTTCCTATTGTTATGAAGTAATAAACTGATCCCCCACTTTATGACCAATATAAGCCTTAATCATTATTCCAACTATTATATTCAGTCAGTCAGTTACGTGCCATAAGTGATACACGCTTTGGGCGATCATGTCTCGAAAGAGACATGACTGACTAGACAGAACATTATCCCGCAGTAGTTTGCCATTGCTTTCTGTGGTAGACTGGTTGCCAGCACGGGCAATAGAACCCAGTTTGTTTTATTATTTTACCCATAACTGGAGGGAAGAGATGGATTAATACCTTTCCCAAGGGCAATGATTTCAACTGGAATTCGAACTCGCCTCCCCGGTTTGTCGTTCCGAGTCGATATCTACTGCACCACAGTGCGCGAGTGTGTGTGTGATGGTCTCACTCATCGCGGACGACATATGAGGGCTCATAAAAATAAAGCGGGGATCAAATCCTGTGAAAGAACATGTGTCTTCCAATTGCTGCGGCTGTTTTGAAACCTTTCAAACCGATGGATGAAGTGTTTGAATCAATTTACTCGAGGGAATGAGGATCAATTGGCACACATTACAAAATTTATAGCAAGGACTGCGACAAAGCCAAAATCCTATATATATATATATATATATATATATATATATATATATATATATATATATATATATATGAATGAAAAGCAGTAAATAACCGCCCCTGAAAGCATTAACGTGCACATTACTATCGGGAGAAAATAGAAAAGAAATTTCACATAGAAATTATATATATATATATATAATAAAACAAATTCCAATGTTCAAATTCGTTGAATGGCCATGTCTACGAGAAATTTCTACGAGATATAATCTTATAATTGGCCCTGTAATTTGAATATAAATTGCATTGAGCCCTCCACCTTGATCAGTTTTAATATTAATGTAATTAATATTAATTAGGATCGAGTTCTTGGCATTTAGCTACCTGCTTTTCCTTTTGGATTAAACTTATAAATATATATAGCCATCCGATGACAGTTTTGTATTGCAGATCATCAGCACGGTTAAATATCCGATTGCTTCTAGCCAGGATTGAAACTTGACCAAATTGCTGTCGTTTGTACCTCCGAACGTTGGCCAATAGGTAGGAGAAGTTAGAAATTGCTGGCCTGCTTTATATTTAACGCATCTCTTCAATATCTCCAATTTCAAGATAGGGTCTTTATTAAGTTCTTTTTTAACGGTCCATACGTAAGTGGATACAGTAGTGCTATGTTTATATTTTTCATAATTAAGCTACTAGTAGGATTGTAATATCTTATGTTAAAATTATCTTGAGTAGCTCCTATTCAATTTTGTAGGCCATGTATAGAGGAAAAACTAGCTATAGCTTTATATAAACAAACTAATAATCTATTGAATTCCAGGAGTGAAATATTAAATAAATGCAGGCATAGGAAACCCTGGTTGTTGGATTAGGTTTCTTTATTGTGGGTTTGTATCTTTTTGTTTTCGTCTTTGCCTATCACTCCTCTGTTAATAATTTAAAAAAATTTTAAAAATTAAAAATTAAAAAAAATTTTTTTGCAATAAAAGTTGTTACTACCCCTCCTTGTGTTTGGTGTTTCCTTTCATGGTCACGTGGGTTGTCTTAATTTCCTCCTTATATGTCGGTTTTTCTGTTTTCTCGTTAGCCAGCTTTCCTTGAAGATTCGTTTAGGTGAAACCTAGGTAGGTCCGTCTAGCTCATTAGGTGTTTACATATATATATATATATATATATATATATATATATATATATATATATTAAAATACTTTAATCCAAAAGGAAAAGTAGCAAGTTGAATCCCAAAGACCTCATCCTAATTAATATTAAATTTTAATATTAAAAATGATACAGGAGGAGAGCTCAATGTAATTAAAATTACAGAGTTAATATAAAATAAAATAAATTTTCAATATTCAAAATTGTTGAATGACCATTTCAACATAAAATCCCTAAAATAGATTTCACCTCTCCTCAGTAACAGTCCATATTCCAAAATGAGAATAAAAATAAGAATAAAAAGAGAAATAAAAAAATAAATAAAAGAATGATGGTTAAGATTTGAGAAATTTACGTCACAAAAAATTTCGTGAAATCTCTCTTAAGGATTTCAAGTTGAAATGTTCATTCAACAATTTTGAATATTGAAAATTTATTTTATTTTATAAATATATAAATGTATATATATATATGTATATTTCACCGGGTCAACATACAATGATACTTGCGGAAGTGACCCTATAATCTTAGAAAGTCTAAACAGAAATCTAGAAAAGAAAACACTCAAGTGGAATTTGAAACTGGGAAAAATTCAAAACAGTGTCTTCTATTGAATTAACCCCAAACTCAAACATAAAAAAGAAAGATCATGTTACATTTTTTTACCAAAACAATAATCTTCATAGCAGAAAAATGCATACCTAAATACTCCGAACCCACTAAACACTACTATCCCTGGTTCAAACCCACTAAACACTACTATCCCTGGTTCAAACCCACTAAACACTACTATCCCTGGTTCAACAATGAATGCTGAAAAGCAACCAGATCGCACAAATTTGCCCTACGCAAGTTCCATACACAACCAACAGAGGAAAATTTAAACACCTTCAAAATATGCCAAGCTATAGTTCAACAAATTATAAACAATACCAAAACAATAATCTTCATAGCAGAAAAATGCATACCTAAATCCTCCGAACCCACTAAACACTACTATCCCTGGTTCAAACCCACTACACACTACTACCCCTGGTTCAAACCCACTAAACACTTCTATCCCTGGTTCAAACCCACTAAACACTACTATCCCTGGTTCAAACCCACTAAACACTACTATCCCTGGTTCAACAATGAATGCTGAAAAGCAACCAGATCGCACAAATTTGCCCTACGCAAGTTCCATACACAACCAACAGAGGAAAATTTAAACACCTTCAAAATATGCCAAGCTATAGTTCAACAAATTATAAACAATACCAAAACAATAATCTTCATAGCAGAAAAATGCATACCTAAATCCTCCGAACCCACTAAACACTACTATCCCTGGTTCAAACCCACTACACACTACTACCCCTGGTTCAAACCCACTAAACACTTCTATCCCTGGTTCAAACCCACTAAACACTACTATCCCTGGTTCAAACCCACTAAACACTACTATCCCTGGTTCAACAATGAATGCTGAAAAGCAACCAGATCGCACAAATTTGCCCTACGCAAGTTCCATACACAACCAACAGAGGAAAATTTAAACACCTTCAAAATATGCCAAGCTATAGTTCAACAAATTATAAACAATACCAAAACAATAATCTTCATAGCAGAAAAATGCATACCTAAATCCTCCGAACCCACTACACACTACTACCCCTGGTTCAAACCCACTAAACAATACTATCCCTGGTTCAAACCCACTAAACACTACTATCCCTGGTTCAACGATGAATGCTGAAAAGCAACCAGATCGCGCATATCTGCCCTACGAAAGTTCAATACACAACCAACAGAGGAAAATTTAAACGCCTTCAAAATATGCCAAGCTAAAGTCCAACAAATTATCAAGCAATCAAAATGTTCCACATGGAGAGAATTTATATCCAAAAGCAACTCCAATACAAAAGTAAAAACTGCATGGAACATGATCAGAAAGATTTCTGGCAAAAATATATACATTTCTCTTAAGCATCTCTCTAATTACAGTAGGAAAATAACTGACCGTAAAGAAATAACCAAAAGAATTGCCCAAAGCTTTGCGCAAAGCTACTCTGCCACAAATCACAGTAAAAGATTCCACAACATCAAGAGAAATGATGAAAAAAACAACCAACTTCCGCTTCATAGACACAGTAAAATACAACTAGCCTTTTTCACTAACTGAACTGTTAGACTCCCTCACCTAATCTCACAACACTGAAGCAGAACCTGACAATGTACATTACGAATTTCGTAAACAATTGCCAGATTCTTCCATAGAACTCCTATTAGACATCTTTAACAATACCTGGTTAAGTAGAAATTAACTGATCTCTGGAAACAAGCCAATATCATTCCAGTAACCCAAAGTGGAAAAGACTTGTCTAACCCCCTCTAATTACAGACCTATCTGCCTAACCAGTTGTCTCTGCAAGACCCTAGAAAGTATGAACCACAACAGACTGACCTGGATACTCGAAACCAACAATCTACTTACTAATTTTTAATCTGGCTACTGTAAAGGGCAAAGCAAAATAGACCATTTAATTTACTTCAAAACTCTCATTAGAAATGCCTCTATCAGAAAAGAACTCTTAACAGAACACTTTCTTGATCTTGAAAAAGCATTCGACACCACGTGGAAATTAATGCGATGGTTAGACGACTTTAGTCACACAGGTAGACTGCCAACTTTCATCCAAAGCATTTTATCCAATCACCTTTTCAAAGTTACTTATGGTAAAAACTCTCTCTGAAATCCATGAACAGGAAACGGGCATCCTACAGGGGAGCCTACTATCGGCCACTCGATTTAACATCAAAATGAATGATATCGTGAAAACTCTCAATCCTGTGGTTGACACCTTTTTATACCTTGTTGACTTTCTGATCTGCTACAGATCAAAACACATCCACGCCATCGAACGTCAACTGCAACAATGTCTCAACAAAATCAGCGAATTGGCAACAAGAAACGGCTTTAGATTCTCCCAAACAAAAACCAAACGTGTACCTTTCTGCCGACAACGAAAACTACATCTAGAACCTTCCATCAAACTTGATAACACAGAAATACCAATGGTTGAAAAACACAAGTTCCTAGGCATTATCTTCGACAAAAAATTAACCTACATATCACGGGTAAAATAGCTCAAAATCAAATGCAACAAAACAATCCAAATTTTAAGAGTGGTTGCCAACATTAACTGGGGAGCAAATCGACAAGTCTTAATAAAACTTTATAGGGCATTAATTTGATGGAAATTGGATTATGACGATTTCATCTATGGATCTACCAAAAAGTCCTATTTAAAGGAATTGGAAACCATGCATAATCAAGAGTTGAGATTAGCATTATGAGCTTTCAACACTTCTCCTGTAAACAGTCTTAATGCCAACTCACCCTAAGACGGAAAAAAACTAGCACTCCAATATTAGATCAAACTTTATTCATGTCCTACAAATCACACCTTCAACTGTGTCTTCCATCCTGAAAACAAAGCTCTATTTGACAGGGAAAAAACGCCATAAAAACATTCGGACTACGAACGGAACACTCGTTTGCAAACTGCCTAATTGACGAAAGGAGTATTCACAAATTCGAACTCCCTGAACATCCATCTTTGCTACTAAAACAACCAGAAATCATTCTAGAATTAACAAAACACTCCAAGTCAACATTCCTCAACTTATATCGATAATTTAAATAACATCCTAGAACAGCATCCCAACCGGACACACACACACACACACACACACACACACACACACACACACACACACACATATATATATATATATATATACAAACGGCTCTAAAAACAGATATAAAGTATAGAGTGCAGCTATTTCTAACAACATCACACTCGAAAAATGCCTACTCGACAATACATCATAAACTTAGCTTTAGACTTCATGCTCGAGAAACAAATATATAATATTTTCAGACTCACTATACGTGATACACGCTTTGGGCCATCATGTCTCGAAAGCGAGATGGCTGACTGGTCAGAAGATTATCACGAAATAGGTTGTCATTACATTCTTCGTTAGACTGGTTGCCAACCAAGGCTATAGACCCCAATCTGTCCTATTATTTAACCAATAACTGGTGGGAAGAGACGGATTAATACCTTTCTCAAGGGTATTTGCGTGTAAGTGAATGCAAGGAATTCAACTGGGATTCAAACTCGGTTCCCCGATTTCTCGTTCTGAGCCGATATCCACTGAACCACAACGCACATACGTGTATTATACATAAAGATAAAATACTTGTTTTTATAGACAGACTAGCAGTATGACAGACTATCAGAATAACGTTGCTCGAGTGTAATGAAAGCTTTAAAATTAATCCATGGTCCTGGAGCTCACACTCTTTGGACGTTGCCAAGAAAGACTAAAAAGCAATAGTTGTTTCCAGTTAAAGCGAAACCGTAGACTGAATGAAAAATGAATTGATGTCACTAAAATTTTAATCTCCTGGTATCGATATCAAATAAGCTTTTTTCGTCGTAAACTGAATTTTGAAGGCTAAATAAGTCTTCTGAGTAAATGGTATCATGGCTGAGACTAAGATCTACAATTATACCTACTTAGAGCCAAACCCGAAGCAAAGACTAACATAAAATGACTGAAAAAAATACAGACATACAGGCAGATAAACAGACACTCACACAAACATCTTGACTTTTATATATATATATATATATATATATATATATATATATATATATATATATATATATATTATAGATTTTCTGCACTATTGTAAGAACTGCAACCTTGAAACTTCTGAATACCGTTTCTTAGTGTATCAAATTTCATTAAAATCGGATCACTCCTTCTATAATCCGATTTTTTCGATTATCGACTTTCGATATTTATCTGGGTTACCTCGACACAAAACCTAGCTAAGAACACTCACAGACGCTTATAGTACAACTGCGTAAATCTTCAAGAAAATAGGTTCTGCCGTTTCGGAGTCTATAGGTAACGGACACACACACACACACACACACACACACACAGACGTACACACGGACAAAGTTCGTTTTATAAATAAGTTTAGATTAGATAGATAAAAACAAGCGATATCAAATATATATTTGTTCGCAACTGAACGAATTCCATTCATCTATGAGTTCGGATATATACCGAATATGAAACCATTAAAATTATAAAGAAATTTTAGCAGTATGGAATATAGAATGAAATTTTTCAATATAATTTAGAGTCATCCCTAGAAGCTATCCTTTCTTGTAAGGTGCCAAAATTTTCAAATGTCCCTAAAGAAGTGGCTATTCAGATGAGGTCCATCGATATAATGTGTTCCGGTTCTGTCTTTTAGAAGTCAGCTCAACCAAATAAAGGATTCTTTGTTCATGTCATACCATGAAGTTCATGACCGTTTCCGAGATAACGACAAAACAACAACAACAACAACAACAAAAAGAAACAAAACTTTCATCTGCGCTTTCTTTGCAATTTCCTTTTTGAAATCTTTTGACACTCGCTCATTTCTTGTGAATTCCTGCGTTTAATTTCGCCATTATTTCCTTTAAGATGGATTACTTTAAAACGCCGATTATTTCAATGTCTTTCTCAGTTCTTTTCAAGTTTGAACTGCTTTCCTTTTTTTTTTCTGAACCCTGTTTTTCTTTCATATTTGATCTTGGACTCGGATTGCTTTTTCTCATTCTTTCTTTCTTTCTTTCTTTCTTTTACTTTGTGCCTCATTTATTTCTTACAGTTTTTTTTTACTTCTTTCTCTCTCATGATTTATTTTCCTTTTTGGAATCTTTCTTTCATTCTATTGTTTGTATTCCTTTCTTAACAGACCTCATCCTCGAACTTAACTTAAGCAAATATATATTTTCAAACTCATTATCAATGCTAATGGCACTAAAAAACAAAAATCTAAATTACCCTCGGGTCATCAATCTCCTACAAAGAATCAACCTCATCACCCAAAATTTTTTTTATGCTGGATTCTCAGCCACTTTGGTCTCAGAGGAAACGAAAAAGTAGACATAGCAACTAAAAGATCATTAAACATCAACATTAGTGATATAAAAATAGCACACATAGATTATAAACCTCTAATCAACAACTTTATTACGACCAAATGGCAAGAGTTGTGGAACTCCTTCAAAAATAACAAACTCTACAAAATTAAACCTATTCTCAAAGAATGGATAAAAGTTAAAATTTTGAATAGGAAAATGTCAAGAAGAGAAGAAGTAGTAATGACTAGACTTCAAATTGGCCACACCGCTGTCACCCATTCACACCTACTAAAAAGTGAGGAGGTACCAATTTGCATTCCTTGTTAGGAGCTCTACACAGTGAAACATATACTAACAAGCGACATAGATCTTGAACAAATGCAATTAAGATACAATCAAGAAAATAATCTGAAAGACATCTTCAATAAAGCTGACCAAAATGACCTTTTAGAATTTCTAAAAGCAACAAAATTATATAACAAAATATAGTTGCAGAAAAAGATAGTATATAACCATCACACATCAAATCACAACACCTCTACTTATATCTCGACAGCAATGTACAATGTTTCCGATGTACAGAGCCTTTCTTTTTATTTCAACCATCCTTCGTGCGGTAATGTTTTTCATACCCTAATCTAGTGGCTGTAGCTTCAGCCATAAATTTAGCTTTACATTTCATCCTCGAACTTAACTTCAACAAATATATATTTTCTGACTCATTATCGGTGCTAATGGCACTAAAACCAAAAATCTAAATAACCCTTTCTTCATCAATCTCCTACAAAGAATCAACCTCATCACCCAAAATAAAAACATTTTTTTATGCTGGATTCCCAGCCACTTTGGTCTCAGAGGAAACGAAAAAGTAGACATAGCTAAAAGATCATTAAACATCAACATTAGTGATATGAAAAGTAGCCCACATAGATTATAAACCTCTAATCAACAACTTTATTACGACCAAATAGCGAGAGTTGTGGAACTCCTGCAAAAATAACAAACTCTACAATTTTTTTTCTCACTAATAAAATTTCATATAATTTTTATGAAGTACTGACCTTCAAATTGTACGTGACCAAAATTTGAGCCTAATCGGATTATTAGTTTACAATTTACAGTTTTTTAACTGAAGTATTTTTTGTAAATTTTCAAAACAATGCGGAAAATCTGAATTCCGTGTGTTGATAAAACATTGCTTTCTGATAGGAAAAATACTGTTCAAGCAAAGCAATGGCTTCATAAGTGTTATTCGAACTCTGATTTGTTGGAAATAGTGGTTAAGAGTTTGTATGCCGACTTTAAACGATATCATACAGACACAAATGTTGGTGAATGTTCAGGTCACCTAAAATCGGTAGTTATTCCGGAAAACACCAAAAATATCCACAAACTCCTTTTGGCCGATGGTAATTGAAGTTTTCTGTGATAACAGAAAAGTTGAACATATAAAATGAATTCACCATTTTGCATGAACATTTGTCATTTTCAAAGCTACGTTCAACGTGGGTGCTGCGTTTGCTCACAGTCGATCAAAAAACAAAAACGCATCGAAGATTCGGAGAGTTGTTTGCAACTGTTTCAAGCAAGAAAAAAGAGTTTTTGCATAAATATGTGACAATGGATGAAACATGGATCCATCACTTCCCCGTCGCAGTCGAATCGACAGTCAGCTGAGTAGACAGCAGCAAGTGAAAGCCGTTCAAATCGACCAAAAACCCGAAAATTATTTTGGAATGCGCAAAGTATTTTGCTCATTGATTAATTTGAGAAAACATGACGATCAATAGCGAATATTATATAGCATTATTGGTACGTTTGAAGAAAGAAATGTCAAAGAAACGACCAAAAATGAAGAAAAAAAGTGATCTTTCACCAAGACAAGGCATCGTGTCATAAGAAGATCACAACGACTGCATGAATTGCACTTCCAATTGCTTCCGCATCCACTCTATTTTCTATATACCCCACCACCACTACCAATACTGGCTGTTTGTAGATCTCAAAAGAATGCACCAAGAAAAGAGATTTGCCTCCAATGAAGAAGTGATATCAGAAACTTAGGCGTAATTTGAGGTGAAAGACAAAATCGTTCTACAAAGCGGCGTCGAATTGTTAGATAAGCGTTGGAATCAGTGCATCAACCTAGAAGGAGACTATGTTGATAAATAGAGTCGAATTTTGCCGAAAACTTGTTTTATAAGTTAAGCCCGGGATTTATTGCGTGAAATGTTATACTAGATTTCCTGTTTCTTTCTTTCTTCCTTCCTTTCTTTCTTCCTTTCTTTCTTTCTTCCTTTCTTTGTATCTTTCTTTCTGTCTTTGATTTTTCCTTCCTGATTTGTTTCTTTCTTCTTTCTTACTTTCTTTTAGTTCTACGCTTCTATGTATTTACTTTATTCGCGTTTATTTTTCCCATATTGCCACAATATTCTATTTTTTTAATTTAATAACACCTTTCTTTCTTTTTTTAATTATTTGTTTATTTATTTATTTCTATATTAATTTATTTCTGTCTTTCTGTCTTTCTCTGTTTCTTTCTTTGTTTTTGTTTTTCTTTGTCGTTTGTATTTCTTTCTGTCATTCTTTCTTTCTTTTTTCTGTCTTTATTTATTTATTTCATTTTCTTTTTTCTTTATTTCTGTTTTTCTGTCTTTATTTATTTATTTATTTATTTCTGTCTTTCTTTTTTTATTTCTCTCTTTCTGTTTTTCTTTTTTCTTTCTTTCTTTCTTTATTTCTTTCTTACTTTCTTTCATTCTTTCTAAGTTTCCTCTGTGACTTTTTTATTTAATTGTTCGTTTGAAATTTTTTTATTTATTTCATTTTCAAAACCATTCCTTTCTTTCTTTCTATCTTTCTTTCTTTCTTTCTTTCTAAGTTTGCCCTGATCCTTGAAGATTTTTTATTTAATTGTTTGTTTAAACTTTTTTTATTTATTTCATTTTCAGAACCGTTCCTTTCTTTCTTTCTTTTTTACTTTCTTTCTTTCTTTCTTTCTTTCTTTTTTTCCTTCTTTCTAAGTTTGCCCTGATCCTTGAAGATTTTTTATTTAATTGTTTGTTTAAACTTTTTTTATTTATTTCATTTTCAGAACCGTTCCTTTCTTTCTTTCTTTTTTACTTTCTTTCTTTCTTTCTTTCTTTCTTTTTTTCCTTCTTTCTAAGTTTACCCTGATCATCTGAGATTTTTTATTTAATTGTTTGTTTAAACTTTTTTTATTTATTTCATTTTCAGAACCGTTCCTTTCTTTCTTTCTTTTTTACTTTCTTTCTTTCTTTCTTTCTTTCTTTTTCCTTCTTTTAAAGTTTACCCTGATCATCTGAGATTTTTTATTTAATTGTTTGTTTAAACTTTTTTTATTTATATCATTTTCAGAACCGTTCCTTTCTTTCTTTCTTTTTTACTTTCTTTCTTTCTTTCTTTCTTTCTTTTTCCTTCTTTTTAAGTTTACCCTGATCATCTGAGATTTTTTATTTAATTGTTTGTTTAAACTTTTTTTATTTATTTCATTTTCAGAACCGTTCCTTTCTTTCTTTCTTTCTTTTTTTTCCTTCTTTTTAAGTTTACCCTGATCATCTGAGATTTTTTATTTAATTGTTTGTTTAAACTTTTTTTATTTATTTCATTTTCAGAACCGTTCCTTTCTTTCTTTCTTTCTTTTTTTTCCTTCTTTTTAAGTTTACCCTGATCATCTGAGATTTTTTATTTAATTGTTTGTTTAAACTTTTTTTATTTATTTCATTTTCAGAACCGTTCCTTTCTTTCTTTCTTTCTTTTTTTTTCCTTCTTTTTAAGTTTACCCTGATCATCTGAGATTTTTTATTTAATTGTTTGTTTAAACTTTTTTTATTTATTTCATTTTCAGAACCGTTCCTTTCTTTCTTTCTTTCTTTCTTTCTTTTTTTCCTTCTTTTTAAGTTTACCCTGATCATCTGAGATTTTTTATTTAATTGTTTGTTTAAACTTTTTTTATTTATTTCATTTTCAGAACCGTTCCTTTCTTTCTTTCTTTCTTTTTTTTCCTTCTTTTTAAGTTTACCCTGATCATCTGAGATTTTTTATTTAATTGTTCGTTTAAACTTTTTTTATTTATTTCATTTTCAGAACCGTTCCTTTCTTTCTTTCTTTCTTTTTTTTCCTTCTTTTTAAGTTTACCCTGATCATCTGAGATTTTTTATTTAATTGTTTGTTTAAACTTTTTTTTATTTATTTCATTTTCAGAACCGTTCCTTTCTTTCTTTCTTTCTTTTTTTTCCTTCTTTTTAAGTTTACCCTGATCATCTGAGATTTTTTATTTAATTGTTTGTTTAAACTTTTTTTATTTATTTCATTTTCAGAACCGTTCCTTTCTTTCTTTCTTTCTTTTTTTTCCTTCTTTTTAAGTTTACCCTGATCATCTGAGATTTTTATATTCAATTGTTCGTTTAAACTTTTTTTATTTATTTCAATTTCAGAACTATTCCTTTCTTTCTTTCTTTCTTTCTTTCTTTCTTTCTTTCTTTTTTTCCTTCTTTCTAAGTTTACCCTGATCATCTGAGATTTTTTTATTTAATTGTTCGTTTAAACTTTTTTTATTTATTTCAATTTCAGAACTATTCCTTTCTTTCTTTCTTTCTTTCTTTCTTTCTTTCTTTCTTTCTTTCTTTCTCCTGCTTTTTTTCCGAGATTTATTTCAATATATTTGCATTTTCTTTAATTCATGTCCTGGTGTTCTAGCTACATCCTTTCCTTCCTATTTTCTATGTAAACCAAAAAATTGCTAACATGATTCTATTTTAAAGTTACCCCTTGTCTAGTCAACTTTCCAGAAGAGTCCGTCTTTACCCGGCCTTTGGACTGGAATAAACGTGCAGTAAATATTCCCCTCTGTATTTTCAATGGAAATCTGATTTCGAGGATTCTTAACCATCGGTGACTCATCCCCTACTTAACTGATGATGAAGCAGTGGTGTATAATGACGCCAGTGTGAAAGTAGTCTAGCGAACTGGACATTTTTTGTCCTTTGTCCAGTGGTAAGCATTTGTGCGCCTCACATTAAAGTCGGTACCTCTAATATTTCGGCATGAATTTTCGATGCCTAAATTTGAAATGAAATTTTTAAAATGAAAAAAACATTCCTGAAAATAGCACTAATTTGAAAAAAAAAGTAGGTGATTTACAATCTCCAAAGACTCCTACTTTTAACAAAAAAAATTGTCAGGGAGCACGAACGTTATGTGCGATATTTCCTGCAATTAAGTAAATGGGTGGGGATAACACATTTAAAAAGAAAAACATTCTTGAAGATTTCATTTTAGATTTGATTAAAAGTTTAATGATTAAATTTAATATTGCCATTAATTAAAAAATTCTGGTGTATTTCAGATAGAAATTATATAGATTAGAAAACCACATTTAATTTCGATTTCTTAAATTTTTCTTAAAAGCGGCCATTTTCTTTACTTTAAGAAATTTATAAACAAACAAAAACTGATCGATTTTAAAAAATATTTCGAAAGATTTCCGACACTTTATTATAGTAAAATTAGAAAATTGAAAGTTAAATTAAACTGATTTTAAAGAAATATTACTTACTTATAGCACAGAAAGTAATATACAATAAATTATTAACGATTGGTCGGGTTCATCTGATCGAACGTTTGACGGACTGTTCAATGACGAAGTGATGACCGCTGCTATGCCTGACCATAAATTCAATTTAAATAAATCGAATAAAATGGCATATGCGTGACATCAGTGTGCACAAGGAAATATTATGCATAGTTTGGTGACGACATATACGATAACGAAATTTAAATTCTAGATTTCCAATTTGTATTACATCTAACAGCCTATCGACCTCTCGGCTTGGGTTTCAAAATGCGCTGACTGCACCTATGCAGATCTGTAAATCACCAATGATTGGGCAGAATAATAAACTAGGAACCTCCAATATTTCGGCATAAATTTTCGATACCTAAGTTTAAAATTAAATTTTTAAAATTAAAAAAACTTCTTGAAGATTTCATTTTAGATTTAATCAAAAGCTTAATGATTAAATTTATAATTTCCATTAAGTAAAAAATTCTGCTGTATTTCAGAAAGAAACTATATATGTTATATTTAATTTTAATTTCTTAAAATTTTCTTAAAAGCGGCCATATTCTTAATTTTAAGAGATTTGTAAACAAACAAAAATTCATCGATTTTTAAAATATTTCAAATGATTTCTGACACTTTACTTTAGTAACATTAGAAAATTGAAAGTTATATTAATCTGATTTTAAATAAATATTACTTATTTATAGCATAAAAAAGTAATATACAATAAATTATTAATGATTGGTCGTGTTCATCTGATCGAACGTTTGACGGACTGTTGAATGACGAAGTGATGACCGCTGCTAAGCAGTGCAATTTTCATGAATCTAATTGAAGGGAAAAAACACAAATTACGTATTCTTTTCATAATAATGGCAATTTTAGTCAAACATACATGAAAATAAGAAACGTTTTAAGTAAATAAAAATTATTTTAAAAATAGATGCTTAATAATCTTTGCAATTTTGCACTCGTAAATTTCGTTTCCATTTATCATTATAAAAACTCCAGAGATTACCCCAATACAGAATTTTACACGATTTTAAACTATTATAAATTATTATAATTAAAATGTATAAAAATTGAAAAAGTTCTTGTAAAAATTCATCAAAATATTTAATAATATCATTAATATTACTTATTTACAATTATTTTCTAATCAAGTAATATCATAGTTTTATTGGATTTATTATTTTTAAATTCAGAGCAGATTTTCATTATTTAGATAGCCCTTAAAAAAAAACAGTAGGTGATTTACAATCTCCAAAGACTCCTACTTCTAACAAAAAAAAAAAAAAAAAATTGTCAAGGAACGAAAAGGTTATGTGCAAAATTTCATAAAATTAAGTAATTGATTGGGGGGGGGGGGGTAACATATTTAAAAAATAAATTTTTACCAATATTTATAAAAAAAATTCAAAAATAATTTCATATATTTGTGAATAAATACTGAAAATGTAATTAAAATTGGACAATTATTTGATTTTTACAAGAATTTCCAAATAAATGTGTTTTCTACGGAAAAAAAAAACGCGCAAAAAAAAATCAATGTTAAAAGTTAGTCACAGCGATGACGTAAACAAAACAAGATTTTAACCAAAATTTCGAGCGTGTTAGAAAGGATAAAAAAATTTTCAAAAAATAATTAAAAAAATACTTTATTTTTAATCTTCATAATAGCCTGAACATTTTGGCGATAAAACTTTATTTTCGTTAAGTCTCTGGCCTCTTTCATTCAACTATGCTGTTTTCCCACCTAAAAGTGAAGCTACCGCCATTAAAGTGAGCGTATGTAACATCTTTTCAACTTGTGGATGTCTGTAAATAGCAACTTCTCATCATCTTCTCACTTCATTTCCACCCCTGAAATTTTCGATTTACTTTACTTGTCTACACCGATATCCATTCGAGCAAAACAAACTATGAATGGTTTGGTTGCTTTTGGCCATGGAATATCCACCTCTGTAGGGTATTTGATGCGGAAATATAAATACGAAAATTTAAACTTTACAATTAATTCAAGAGCATAACATTATTTTACGTTTAAATTATAATTAGTATTTTTTTTATTCATGTCATCCCAAGCAAGCATTCCACTGCCACTATAGCGCAGGGGGTTACACAGGGAGATAGACGAGTTAGGATGTACAGAGGGGGAGAGTTGTGTTAGGAGGTGTCTATTGACCTTACATTTAAACTATAGCCGTCGGGGAAGCAAGCATGCGGAAGGGAATTCCACAGGCGGGAAGTTGCGAGAAAAGAAGCTATTGGACTAGAAATTACGGTTACATTTCATCGGTTTCACTGTAAAAGGGTGGGACCTAGTTGCCAATCTAGTATCTCGTACAAACTCACACCTAGGGGGCACCAGTGATTTAAGTTCAACAGAGCCGAAGCCATGACAGTATTTATAGAAGAGGCACAGGGAAGCCACGTCACGCCGGTGAGAGAGTGACTGCAGGCGGTCAGCTAAGTCATTATCAATCATATTACAGATTCTTCGCTAAATAAAATAATCTTACAAAATCAAACGAAGAGTGAAAACGTGTTTCTACTTTGAAGAAATAGCTGTTTGCAATGGAACCGAAACTTTTGGAATTTTATCCCAGGAATACATTGGTGTCCAGAAGTCATCAATTAACAGTTGACCTGACGAGACGTAACCGTAAGATTCTTCTCTCTTCCGGCTAAAATGCTTTCCAACCAACTTTAATTTGCAAAACTTAATGGTCAGCAAGCTTGAACGTATTACAACAGATTAGTGAGTTCGAGCCTCACCGGGTAATCCATACTTTCAGCCTTGTGCCACATCTAAGCGGCGTTATGAAAATCAACTAGATAGAAACTCACACAGAATAGATATTTTCAATCACCGTGTAGTTTTTAGACGATATAAATGTATTGTTGCAAATGTTTTTTTAAATATTTATATTGCTTCTAATTTTATTATCATAATATATTTTTACAGTTTTAGTGTTCAAATATGAAAGGAAAGCCATTATCGCCTACGTCCTGAAGGGGCAGGGCGCAGACAAGAAGAAATGTTGCTTTGTGGCTCACTTTATAAAAATAATGTATTGTTGACATTTTAAAAGCTGGTAATTTCAATACAAACTTATAGTGTTAATATTTTTTGTTGTTTTAAAAGATTTTTTGGTTATTTTATTTTAAAGATGAATTTTTTGTATTTTTCCTAGTGTTTTGGGGTTTACTATCGTCCAATAGTTTAGAACCAAATACGTTCTACCACCCCGCGTCCGAGTGGACCTAGGAACTACGACAATTAAATAGTGTTTAACAATGTTTATCTGAAACCATTGTCCAATCTGTTATAATTAATTTGATAAACATTAATAAAACATTTTTTCAGGAAATTGAACATTGCATTCCCGTTTAATTTCGTCGATTTTTCTAATGATAACCTTCCAAAAAAATTGAGTATTCGTCGCGATTTTCTTGTGGAGTTGTGCCGAAACTTCGCCGCAAAGTTGTAGTGACCGGTTCGTGCCGGAAGTAAGACACGGAACAAGAAGGTAGGTTCAAAACAATGTATTAGCATAAAAAGAAACATAATAATAAAAAGGAAGGGTTAATAAATAGTAATATAAAAAAAGTAAGTCCGAAGGTATTCTTACGCTGCCTGACTAGTAGCAGTCGTAAATTAAGTACGAGTGTGAATTCACAAATGACTTGCTGGGACCCACAAAGACGAAATAAAAAGCCGACACAGATAGCATCGCCAGAGTTGAGAGAGTGCGAGCATGATTAGCACGTCCCTTGACCTCGTCAAGCGATCCACTATGCTCGCCTAGCTTTTCCCTCTCACCTAATTCTTCGCTGTCCCCTGAGCTACTTACCCGAGCAGAGGAGCGGAAACATCAAAGACATTCCTAACTGACAACGCTCACACATGCAGACGCACAAACTCTCTTTTCAGCATTTATTGCTATGAACATTTTAACGTCTGTTGGACCCATCCTAAAGACATTACTATATTTGTAAAAAAAACATAATTGATACATATGTTTGTATATAAAATGTTGTTTCTATACTCAATTTGATTTTCTTGTTTTATAACCCCTTTTATAACTTATAGTGGGCTATCTACTAACGAGGCCAAATTCAGTTAATCTGATTTCAACACGCAACTACTCTTCACTAGAACGGATAACCCACTATAATCCGCAATGCAAAACTCAATTTGATTTTCTTGTTTTATAACCCCTTTTATAACTGATAGTGGACTATCTACTAACGAGGCCAAATTCAGTTAATCTGATTTCTCCTTACAACTACTCTTCACTAGAAGCCACTATATACTCAGCGGAGGAATAAAAGGTAAGATAGACAGAGTAACACAAAACCTACCGGAAGAGCTTGAGTAAATCGATGGCAGAGAAGGGTTTGGGAGTGACAGCAAAAAGAGAAAATGTATTAAGAGCCACATGGGACATGAATTTGCGTCATGATCGGCAACGTCCTGAAGGGACACAGTACACGGATGAAGAACTGTGCGAACCTTTTTAGTTGTTTCAGCTGTAGATAGTCTGATGTGGATTTTTTGTTGTTTGGGAAAATTTTTTGTTTATGATTCCTGTCCTTTCTAGGTCTTATTTATTTTTTCTTCTGCAATCTCATCTAAATTATTCATTTACTGTAATGGGTATTGACTAGTATAGGTAATGAACGAACCGCCTTTGAATTCTAATTGTCTCTGTTTTATTCACTTACGCGCAAATACCCTTGAAAGATATATGAATCCAGCCCTTCTACCACCAAGCGATGGGGTAGTTAGTAAGACGTGTATCACTAAAAACTTATTATCTCAGAAAATAAAATTGTGTACGAAATATTTCATATTTCGTCATTAAATAGCGCATAGAGGTTGATATACCGCTTAGCAAAAACTTGAGACCGACATCAAACTTTTCATTGGAATATTCTTTCTAAATCTTTTAAAAGTTATTTTTAACTGGTTTATTTAATTTTTTTTTACTTAATTTTGTTTTTCTGTTTCTTTTCGTTCTATGTTTGTCTGTTTTTTCGTTCTTTCTTCATTTGCATGTTTGTTTCTTTCGTTCTTTGTTTCTTTCTTTCGTTGCTTGTTTGCTTGTTTCTTTCGTTCTTTGTTTGTTTTGTTCTTTCTTCATTTGTTTGTTTCTTTTCTTTCGTTCTTATTTCTATGCCTGCCGGTTCTTTCGTTCTTTGTTTGTTTCATTCTTTCGTAATTTGTTTGTTTCTTACCTTCGTTGCTTGTTTGTTTCTTTCGTACTTTGTTTCTTTCGTTGCTTGTTTGTTCGTTTCTTTCGTTCTTTGTTTGATTGTTTCTTTTGTCCTTTCGTCCTTAGTTTCTTTCTTTCTTTCGTTTATGGTTTCTTTCTTTCGTTGCTTGTTTGTTTGTTGCTTTCGTTCTTTGTTTGTTTCGTTCTTTCGTAATTTGTTTGTTTCTTTCTTTCGTTGCTTGTTTAGTCGTTTCTTTCTTTCGTTCTTTGTTTGGTTTTTTCTTTCGTCCTATCGCCATTTGTTTGTTTCTTTTTTTCTCGGTTTCTTGTTCGTTGCTAGTTTGTTTTGTTCTTTGTTGGATTTTTCGTTCTTTGTTTCCTTTTTTCGTTGCTTGTTTGTGCGTTTCATTCGATGTTTGCTTGTTTCGTTCTTTCGTCATTTGTTTCTTTGTTTCATTCGTTCTTTGTTTCTTTCTTTCCTTGCTTGTTTGATTGTTTCCATTGTTCTTTGTTTGTTTTATTCGTACTTTCGTCATTTGTTTGCATGTTTTTTTCGTACTTTGTTTCTTACTTTCGTTGCTTGTTTTTTGATTCTTTCATTGGTTTTGTTTCTTTCTTTTGTTCTTTGTTTCTTTCTTTTGTTACTTCTTTTTTTTGCTTATTTCGTTCTTTGTTTTTTTCTTTCGTTGCTTGTTTGTTCGTTTCTTTCGTTCTTTGCTTGTTTGTTTCTTTCGTTCATTATTTCTGTCTTTCGTTGCTTGTTTTGTCTTTTCTTTTCTTCTTTGTTTGTTTGTTTCGTTCTTTGTTTCTTTTTTCATTGCCTGTTTGTTCGTTTCTTTCTTTCTTTGTCTGTTTCTTTCTTTTGTTCTTTGTTTCTTTTCACGTTGCCTGTTTGTTCGTTTCTTTCGTTCTTTGTTTGTTTCTTTCTTTCGTTCTTTGTTTGTTTCGTTCTTTCCTCATTTGTTTGTTTCTTACTTTGGTTTCTTGTTTGTTTGTGTCGTTATTTGTTTCTTTTTCGTTGCCTGTTTGTTCGTTTATTTCGTTCTTTGTTTGTTTGTTTCTTTCGTTCTTTGTTTGTTTCGTTCTTTTCGCATTTATTTGTTTCTTACTTTGGTTTCCTGTTTGTTTGTTCCGTTATTTGTTTCTTTTTTCGTTGCCTGTTTGTTCGTTTATTTCGTTCTTTGTTTGTTTGTTTCTTTCGTTCTTTGTTTGTTTCGTTCTTTTCGCATTTATTTGTTTCTTACTTTGGTTTCCTGTTTGTTTGTTCCGTTATTTGTTTCTTTTTTCGTTGCTTGTTTCTTCGTTACTTTCGTTCTTTTTTTGTTTGTTTCTTTCGCCCTTTTCTCATTTGCTTGGTTCTTTCTTTGTTCATGGTTTCTTTCTTTCGTTGCTGGTTTGTTTTTTTCGTTATTTGTTAGTTGCTTTCGTTCTTTGTTAGTTGCTTTCGTGTGTGTTTGTTTCGTTCTTTCGTTGCTTGTTTAATTGTTTCTTTCGTTCTTTGTTATTTTTCGTTCGTCCTTTCGTCAATTGTTTCTTACTTTCTTTTGTTCTTTGTTTCTTTCTTTCGTTGCTTGTTTTTGTTTCTTTCGTTATTTGTTTTTTTATTCGTTCTTTCGTCATTTCTTCGTTTGTTTCATTCGTTTATTTTCGTAATTTGTTTCTTTCCTTCGTTTCTTGTTTTTTTGTTTCTTTCGATCTTTCTTGTTTTCATTCGTTCTTTCTTTCTTTTTTTAGTTGCTTGTTTATTTGTTTCTTTCGTTCTTTATTCGTTGCTTGTTTGTTTGTTTCGTTCGTTTTTTGTTTGTGTCATTTCTTCGTCATTTGTTTCTTTCTTTCTTTCGGTCTTTCTTTCTTTCGTTGCTTGTTTGTTCCTTCCATTTTTTGTTTTTTTTTCTTCCTTTCGTTATTTGTTTGTTTCTTTCTTTTGTTCTTTGTTTTATTCTATCGTCATTTGTTTAATTGTATCTTTCGTTCTTTGTTTCTTTCTTTCGTTGCTTGTTTGTTTCTTTTTTCATTTTTTGTTTGTTCCTTTCTTTCGTTCTTCGTTTCTTACTTTCGTTTCTTTCGTTTTTTTGTTTGTTGCTTTCGTTCTTACGTCATTTGTTTGTTCATTTCTTTCTTTCTTTGTTTTTCTCGTTCTGTCATCATTTGTTTCTTTCTTTCGTTGCTTGTTTTTTCGTTTCTTTCGTTCTTTGTTCGATTCTTTCTTTCTTTGTTTTTTACCTTCGTTGCTTGTTTGTTCGTTTCTTTCGTTTTTTGTTTGTTTCTTTCGTTCTTTCTTCATTTGTTTGTTTGTTTGTTTCTTTCGTTCTTTGTTTCTTTCTTTCGTTGCGTTTGTTTCCTTCGTTCTTTTGTTATTTGTCTCTGTGTTTCTTTGTTTTTTTCGGTCTTTGTTTCTTTCTTTCATTGCTTGTTTGTCTGTTTTTGTCGTTCTTTCGTCCTTTCTTTGTTTCTTTCTTTCGTTCTTTGTTTCTTTTTTGTTTCTTCCTTTCTGTTCTTTCTTTCTTTCTTTCGTTTTGTTCTTTCTTTCTTTCTTTCTTTTGTTCCTTGTTTCGTTCTTTTTTAGTTGTTTGTTTTTTGTTCTTTGGTTCGTTCTTTTTTTGTTTGCTTGTTTTCTGTTTTTCTTTCTTTCTCTGTTCCTTTTGTCTCTTTCTTTGTTCTTTTTCATTTCTTTCGCTTTTTATTTTGCATATAATTTCGCATTTTTCTATATTTTCTTACTATTTTACGTTACACGTTTTCTTCATTCACTTTTAGTTTTGGTTCGTTTTATTCATTGAGTCAGTATTTCATTTCTTTTTTTATTTCGACAGATAACTTTGTCATAATTTTCTTTTCTTTCTTTCTATATTTTATTCCATTTAGCCTATACTTTGCTAATTTCATTCATTTTTCTTTTATTTTTCTCTGTCGTTTATTTAGTATTTTTTTCCTTTTCTTCAATTTGAACAAATATATTTCTGTTCGTTCTGTTTTTGTTTTAAATATATTTTTGAATTTTATCTTTTTGCTGTTTATCTATTATTAATTTCATTCGTTTTCATTATCTTCTAGAGTTATTTTATTTTAATTACTTTTTTCTTTCATTTAATTATTTCTGTCTTACATTTTATTCTTTCTTTTTTTCATTCATTATTTCTTTCTTTTTAACGTTCCTTCTTTTTTCTTTCTCTTTTTCTTTAGCGTTCTTCATTCACATCATTCTTTATTTTCTTCTTTCTTCATATTTTCATTTTTCTTTCTTTCTTTCTTTCTTCATTTATATCGACCGCTTGTCAATGATGTAATGACTTTGACATGACCATTTTTTCCTCACGGCACCCAAAGATTTTCAAACACGATACAGGCTGAATCCTTGAATCGCCGGACCGGATCAGGTCGGTTTAACTTGTTCGGAAAATGTATCGAATTTTTATTAACATTTAATCGATACAAGATGTCTATTTTGCAACATCTGCGTTTTGCTGCATAAGTCGGTGCAAATTGTTTCGTAATGTGGCTGTTTGAAATATTCGCTTGAAAACGAGGCAAAGATAAAATGGAGGACACCCGATAGAAGATCCTGTGAATGAAGCGGAAGACACAGAAAGGCATGAGGGAAATGATGAAAGAAATTAAGTAATGAGGAGAACACGCAAATTGCCTAATGTCGTTGACGCAGTCGTGAGAACTGATATTTTCGCAGATTTTATGAAATGAAAATGATTTTCAGAAAAAGACCAGAAGCAAAGGCAGAATAGTATATAAAAATGAAGGACAGGAAGAAAAACAACAAAATAAGAAAGAATAAAAGAAAGAGGAACAAATTAGAATAAAAATATTAAAAATGAAGAAAGAAAGAAAGAAAGCAAAGATATTAGAAAGAAAAAAGAAAGAAAGAAAAAAAGAAAGAAAGAAGAACATATTAAAAAGAAGAGAAACAAATTAGAAAGAAAGAAAAAAGAAAGCAAAGATATTAGAAAGAAAGAAAGAAAAAAGAAAGAATGAAAGAAACAAACAAACAAACAAGCAAAAAAGAATGAAAGACGAATATATTAAAAAAAGAAGAGAAACAAGTTAGATAGAAAGAAAAAGAAAGAAAGCGAAGATATTAGAAAGAAAGAAAGAAAGAAAGTACGAAAGAAAAAAGAAGGAAGACGAACATATTGTTATATATCGACAAACAACAAACATGCATATATATAAAAATATGAAGTTATATTTTTATTAATGACGATGGACCGTGTAGAATAGGGAACAGAGAATTGAGAGAGCGCGCTTCTAATGGGTTGACGGGAGTGTAGTCTTATCTGTTGTGTCTCTCTTCACCGGCCGATCTCTGTTGCTCCTCTACTACTGGCGAATCCGTGTGCCGAGGTCTTTTTATAATCTTCCAGAACCGGGACTTTTTCTTCCGGTTTTGCCTCGTCCACGCACGCACACGTAATTCTCAGAGACACCTGTTCTGTTTGCCTCTGTAGTTATTTCCGCTGCTGCCGGAAATAAGGTCAAACGACATCCGTTCCTTTCAACGACCGGAAACACCCTCGCTTGCATCAGCCTTCCTCGGGTGGGGCCAGATTGTTATATTACAATATTAAAAAGAAAGAAGAGAAACAAATTAGAAAGAAAGAAAGAAAGAAAGAAAAAGAAAGAAAGGAAAATTGAAGAAAATTAGAATTCGACGATAGATTAGAAGAAAGAATCGTATTTAGCACAAAGTGCAAGGCCATGAAAGAAAAAAGAAAGCAAGATAAAGAATTAACGTTTAGCAGCTAAGTAAATCAATAAGGAGAAATTGATACTATTGATACAAAGAAAGAAAGAACAGAAATGACGAAAGAAAGAAAGAAAGGTTTCTGAAATTAGTGACACTGGGAGAAAATTAAATAAGTCAAAATGTTGAAACGAACAATTAAATAAAAAAATCTCAGAAAGAGGATAAGAGGAAAAAGAAAGAAAGAGAGAAAAAAATGAAGAAAGAAGAAAAAAGAAAGAAAGTGCTATAAAAGACACGGAGCAGAGTAACCCAAATTAGGTTTTATTCAGCAAGATTTATGGTTCAGTGGTTATAGACATGGAACAAGAAATCGGGTAGCCAAGTTCGAATTCCAGGTGAATCCCTTGCATTACGCGCAAATACCCTTGATAAATGTACTAATCCGTCTCTTACCCCCAGTTGTGGGTTAAATAAAAGGACAGATTGAGTTCTGTAACCTTGGTCGACAGCCAGAGTACCACAGAAAGCAATGTCAACCTACTGCGGGATAATCTTCTGCCCAGTCAGTCATGCCTCTTTCGAGATACGATCGCCCAACCCTGTATCACGTATGGCACTTAACTAACTGACTGATAAAACAGTTAGTACAAACAGGACCATTTATAAGCAGGCACAGTTTGTTTGTTTTGTTTTTTTTACGATAAGCAGAAGGAATATTCATCACAAAAACGAAGTATGAACGATTCTTCTTCTTCTATGTGCCCTGTCCCTTCAGGACGTAGGCGATCATGGCTCTCCACGTCTCCCTATCCCTTGTGGCTCTTAGTATGTTTGCTCCTGTTGCTCCTGGCAACCCCCGTTCCGTCATCCACCTGATCAGTCCCTGCAAATATGTTATCCGCTGCCTTCCTCTGTCTCTCCTTCCTTCTATCTGTCCAGTCAGTATCAGGTTCTCTAGGCTCTCCTTCCTCATTGCATGTCCCATGAACTTCAGTTGTCTCTTCCTGATGCTCAGCATCAATTTCTTTTTTGTTGCCATTCTTTCTAACACCTCGTCGTTGCTTGTATGCTCAGTCCACGATATCCGTAGCATCCTTCTGTAGAACCACATTTCGGCCGCTTCCAGTTTTGTCCTCATTTTCGATGATATTGTCCAGCATTCACAGCCGTACTGAAGAACTGACATCACGTAGCAGTCTAGAACTCTTTTCTTCGTTTCTATTGAGATTTTCCTGTGTGTTAGTATAGCGGTTAAATAAATCAAAAAGTAGAAATTGATGGAATTTACATGAAGAATAAATAAATAAAGAAAGACAATCTAGATGGAGATTCTATCTAACTTTAAAACAAAATAAGGTATTTATTTACAAATAAATAAATGCAAAAACAAAACAATGATCGTCGAGAAATTAAGTCTTGCTGATGAATAAAAACGTAAATAAATTGATAGAAGTTTTTTTTTAATTATATCATCCCACGCAAAGCGTTAACGCCACTGATGTGCAGGGGGCTACATAAGAGTAAACATTAGATAAGAGGAGAGTAAAGAGAAAGGCGAAACAGTTACAGGGGATGTCAGAGAAATGAGCAAGAGAAGGATGGGAATACAGGTGTGGTGACAGTTACAAAGGTAGAGAGAAAGGACAAGATATACAGGATGATATAAAAAGAACTAGAGTCAAGTGGTTAATAGATGGGTATTGACATTGCATTTAAATTCCTGGAGATTGTAGCAAGGATATGGAAGCGAGTTCCACAGGCGCGAAGTGCGAGAAAAGAATTGTCGTCTGCATTTGGTTGATCTAACTGTGAATGGGTAATTTGTTTTTGTTGTGTGTCATGCTTAATTGAACGTTTGGCTTCTTTTAACTTTCTATGTTTGCTGGTCTCTCTCTCTCTCTCTCTCTCTCTCTCTCTCTCTCTCTCTCTCTCTCTCTCTCTCTCTCTCTCTCTCTCTCTCCCCTCCCCCTCTCTCTCCCTCTCCCCATCTCCCCCTCTCTCTCTCCCTCTCTTCCTCTCTCTCCCCCTCTCTCTCCCTCTCTCTCTCTCTCTCTTTCCTTTGTGGCTGTTGAACTCTTTCTTTCTATCCTTTCCATGTCCACGGGTCACATACGGGCTATTTAGTTGGCTACCACCCCCTCCCGCTCACCACTTCTGTTCCGGCCAAAAATGTAAAAATAATTGTATTTTTACCATACTAGCAGAAACAATGTGTTGGGCTCAATAATTATAATATTCTTAAAAGTAAGTTTTTTATTTGAATGTTGTGGTCAAACAAAAGAAAGAAACTACGAATTTAGGTACCTACACTAAAAAAAAACCCCAGCTTATCATGATGTTAAAAGGGCTCGAACTTAATAAAAAAAGTTTTATCATCAAAATGTTTGTGCTCTTATTAAAAAGAAAGTTCAAATTTTGTTGTTATATTTTTAACTTTTTTTGAAATCCTTTCTGACACGTTCGAAATTTTAATTAAAATGTCATTATTTGTTTGCCGTTAGCGATTTACGCTATGTTTACTAAGGCGACTATTAAGAAAATGGAGTCGGTCGAGTAAAATGATTTTGGGGCGAGTAAATTTTCCTTCGCTCGCGACCGCCGGTCGAGTGATCTCTTTTTCAAATCTCAATGGCTGATAGTATGTATTAATTTTAAATTTGTTTTTGTCGTGTGTCATGCTTAATTGAACGTTTGGTTTTCTTTTCTTTAACTCGTCAGAATATAAAAAAGATTGAATAAATGAAATCAATAAAGGCAAATAGAATAGATGAAAAAAAAAACTGACCACAATGAAGAAAATATCTTCAAAAGAATATTTTTTCAGGATTGTCGAAGCTCGGATAAACGATGAATCCGTGTCAATCCCCAAAATAAATCAAGTTAAATGAAAGTTAGGGAAAAAAGAAGAAAATTATCGGCAAACCCAATGAGAAAAAAAAGGGAAGAAAAAGAAAGAGTTTCAATAAATGAATAAAAAAATGAGGAGTAAAACAAATCAAAATGAATGATGTATAAAAGTTCCTAATACTTTTTTTTTTAAATTGAGAGAATTAATATGAGGTCGGCTCAAAAAAGTAACGGGTGTAGCGTCATGAAAAATAAACTACACTACATAGCAATTCGGCATCAGTGTAATGATCGACAAGCTTGTCTCCTTATAGCTATTTTCACTGAGTAGCGACTTCGATTGCGTTGTGGTGCAGTGGATATCGGCTCGGAACGAGAAGTCGGCGAGCCCCGTTCGAATTCAGTGGAATTCCTTGCAGTACACTAAGGAAATTTAGGATACCTCAATTTAGATTGAATTTTTTTAAGATAAATTTTTCTTGAAGCTATAATTTTAGTTTTAATCAAAAGCCAAGAGATTTAATTTACTAATTTCAGTAAGCAAAATCTCCTGGTGTATTTGAAACCGAAATTATATTGATCGGAATCAAATAATTTTAGGTGTAATTTTTTTTTCTAAATTTAAAATTTTCCGCAATTTTTCATCAATTGTAAACAGTAGCCAATTCTCGGTTTTAAAAATCTTACAAAAATAAAATACATCTCGCTGACACGTTATTTTTTCAAATTACCGAATTTAAACTTATCTCATGTTCCATTGAAACAAGAATTACTTGCTTAATGCCTGAAATTTTTCAAAAAAAAGGTTTTATCAGTTACGGTAGCCTTGTTATCACAGCTATCATCACCTTATCAAAGGCGTTAATGGATATTTGACGCTAGCTGGCCAAAAGTATGGAAGACGAATTTGGTATAAAAATCATTATATGCGGATTTTTTTTTTCATGTAACGGAAGACAACCCTTGAATCACGTGAGCTTTTAATGATAAAGATCGCGTACGGCCACTCGTACAAACAAAATACGTGTAATCAACATGCACAAATTTTGTTTTTTTTTAATTATTTAACCAAAAATGAGAACATTTATTTATTGTAAGCTTTTGGATGTTTGGATTAGTAAATACATTTGCCACACATTAATTAAAAAAAAAAATACGGGAAGACATATGAGGAGGAAATTTAAAAGTTTTTTGAACCTTTTTAGAAATTACTTAATCAAAAATAATAAAAATGAAAACAATTATTGTATAAATTCAGTATTAATGGATTTTTTTTTCGATTTAGACTATGATATTATTTTAATTCATGTTTATAAAAGCAATTAAAAGTTTATCCAAATAGAAAATGGCATAGTTTTATTGCATTTTTGTTTTCGCAATTCGGAGCAGATTTTCTAAAAATGAGCGGGTTTTGAAGAAAAAAAGTCAGTTGATTAGTACTTCCCAATGATTCCTGAATTTAATCAAAATTATCTATATGTTGAGACCTAGTCGCATTTTTCGACTTTTCTGTAAATTAATTAGTGGGAGGGTAATATATGTAAAAAAAAGTAATATTTTTAGCAATATTTTCTAAAAATAATTATTTAGAAACTGATTTCAGTTAATTATGAATAAGTTATAAAATTTTAATCAAAATCCGACCATTATTTGGTTTTTGCAAGAATTCCCAAATTAATGTCTTTCACAGTCAAAAAATGCTTTTGTTTAATATTACGTTTTGACGTAATAAAGTCTGGCGTAAAAAAGTCTGACGAGAGAAAAAATATTTTCTACCACTAAATGAACCTGTTAGAAACAATTAAATTTTATTTTTAAATAATTAAAAAATACTTTAATCTGTCCTCTTCATGATAGCATAAACATTTTGCGGAGAAAACTTTGTTTTTATTTAGTTTGAGACATTTTCCTTCAGACTATGCTGTTTTTTTCAGCGATTTTTGGATATACGTACATTACACTTATGCACAAATACCCTTGAGAAAGGTATTAATCCGTCTCTTTCTTCCAGTTATGGGTTAAATATGAGGACAGATGGGGTTCTATAGACTTGGCTGGCAACCTACTGAGGGATAGTCTTTTGCCCGTTAAGTCATGTCTCTTTCGAGACATGATCGCCCAAGCGTGTATCAGTTATGGCGCATAACTGATTCAGTGAGTGAGTTCAATACAAACTGTCTGCTGAACACTTTCGTACATATAAATCATCAATGCTACAGTATTTGTTCATACTTCTGAGATGTTTACACTTTTTATATTGTTCGGACAATTGTCCTCATCTTTACTGCTATGTTTACGACATTTCGGCTGTTGTACGCTCCGGGTTTCTTAAGATGATAGAAATTTTGAATATTTTCTCTTTTACCAATATTTTCATGGCTTCTGCACCGAAGAACTTTGGCCACTGCTGCCCCCCTCCACAAGAATTTACTCGCGAAACCAGACTGGCATTAAGGTCTCACCCGTTTACAGTTAGATCAACCAAATGCAGGCGAAAATTCTACTCCAACAGTTACTTTTCTCGCGCGCCCCGCCTGTGGAACTTCCTTCCATATACTTGCTTTCCTTACGGCTACAACCTCCAGGAATCTAAGTGCAAGGTCAAATTTCATCTCTTATCCACCTGACTCCAGTTCTTTCTACATCACCCCGTGTATCTTGTTCTTTTCATTTCTCTTTACTTTCGTAACTGTCTTCAGTCCTGTGTTCACATCCTTCTCTTGCCCTTTCTCTTTCTCCCGCTGTAGCTGGTTCGCCTTTCTCTTCACTCTTTCTACATCACCCCGTGTATCTTGTTCTTTTCCTTTCTCTCTACCTTCGTAACTGTCTTCACTTTTGTGTTCACATCCTTCTCTTGCCCCTTCTCTTTCTCCCGCTGTAGCTGGTTCGTCTTTCTCTTCACTCTCCACCTGTCTAAAACTTTAATTCTCTTACGTAGCCTCCTGCACATCAGTGGCGGTAATGCTTGCTTGGGGTGAAATGATTAAAAAAAAAGTATATATCGTACATCTGACGTACCCAAACATTTGAAAAAGAATGTGGAATTTTTTTTGTATGCTTAAAAAGGTTCCGAATTTTAAAGATACATTCGTCTGAACAAGAGAAGATCAGAAAATAACAGCCATAACTATAATAAATTTAGCATCAAAATTCTCTGAAGTTCAATAAAAGATTAAATTACAAAGAATATTTTCTTAATATTTTAAGATTAGCAAGTCCTTATAATTCCCAAATTTTTTTTAAAAGCACATACCTCCAAATGACAACATTAGATAAAAATATGTCATGGAGCAGCTAAAAAGCTGTCAACCTAAATATAAAAGCTAGGGACTTGTTAAAAAATGCATTTCTGTGATATTTTAAACATAATACATTAGTAGCTTTTTCAAATCAAATTAATTATACTGTACCAGTTAAAATATATTTTATTTTAGGAAGACTTTTAATAGCTGTACATATTTATAACAATCTACAAATAACGGCGCTAGATTATATTTATAGATATTTCAAACCGTAAACTGTCATATATAAAAAAAATGTCGCTGCCGACATTTGGTTTTGAACACGGATCGCCAGATAACAAACATACTCGACCTCGTTTTGCTATAATTAGAGGAATCGTGATGCTGCGATCACATGACGTGTTAGAAATTTTATATAGTCATCCGCAGATATCTGTTTCGCGGTATCACAGCTCATCAGGACGGTTAGACTCCAACTGCTTTTTAACCCAGTATTGAAACCCGACCGAATTGGGGTCAATCGGCGATAATACCTCAGGGCTATGGGCGCTCGGTAGAATGTCGCAGCCTTTTTAGGGTGTATATTATAATTGTACACGCCCAATAGCTGAGAGTGTTCTAATATATTGCTGAATGAACGATGCGTACATGCTATATATATATATATATATATATATATATATATATAAAATTTATGCAGGTGCCAACAAACCTACCTAGGTTTCACCCTTCGGCTCGTCAGCCAAAGGGTGAAACCTCGGTAGGATATTTGGCTCTTGCATAAATTTTCTGTATTTGTTGCTCTACTTTCGTATTGAGCGCTTTAGTGTTAGGTTTTTCGTCTTGGCTTTTTTTCTTTCCTAAGAGTATTTGACTTTTGTTCATGTACTTCGTTTGTTTCTGTTTTTTCTTTTACTTCCCCCTCCTTTTCCTTCCGAGTTCGTCCTCGGTGGGTTGTACAAGACGATCTTAAATATAGTATAACTATTACTAGTATTAGCAGAATTATTTCTGTTACTATTAATATTGTTATAATTACTATATATATATATATATATATATATATATATATACGAAAAATCTAAAGTGAGCCAAAACCTACCGCGGTTTCACACTACGGATCGTCAGGGAAAAGGCCTTTTCCCTGACGATCCGTAGTGTGAAACCGCGGTAGGTTTTGGCTCACTTTAGATTTTTCGTGTGTTTTGCTCTACTATTGTATTTCAGTACTTTCGTATTGTGCACTTTTTCTTGTGTTTGGTTTCGTTTGGTTTTTTTTTCTTTACTGCGGAATCTTGAATGTTTGTTCTTGTTCCGCTGGTTTCTTTTTTTCTCCCCATTTATCCGACAACTTAGTACGCCGGATTGTAACGGATTTAGGTTCTGTTTGTTAATGGTTTTTTCGAAGGTTTATATTGGCATAAATTTCCGGAGTGCATTCATACAGAGTCTAAGTAGTTATTATTATCATTATATATATATATATATATATATATATATATATATATATATATATTGGGAGGGCTTAAGCGCTTAGAGATCCCTGTGCTGCATTCCGCCTCGTTGGATGGCAGATAAATACCTAGAAGAGAAAAAGGAGCCCGATCCTGCTTCGTGAAGGGTCTACAGGATATTTCTAGTCTAGCTTATTGGCTCGGATATCCAATTTTTAAATACCATTCTGCTTGATTCCGCCCCGTGGGATTCCAGATAAATACCGACAAAAGAAAATACAATATTCGAAGTTAAATGAATTTATATTACTTTTTAAATGCAGCATAGTATTTCGTTTATTGGAGACTAGCAGTATAGCCCGGCGTTGCTCAGGTGTAATGAGAGCTTTAAAATTTATCCATGGTCCTGGAGCTCAGACTCTTTGGCACGAAAGACTAAAAAACAATAGTTGTTTCCAGTTAAAGCGAAACCGTAGACTTAAAGAAAGAAGAAATGGATGTAAGTCAAATTTTGATTTCCTGCTATCGATATCAAATAAGTTTTTTTCGTCGTAAACTGAATTTTAAGGGCTAAATTAGTCCTCTGAGTAAATGGTATCATGGCTGAGACTAAGGACTACAATTATATCTTCCAAACCCGAAGCAAAAACTAAAATAAAATGGCTGAAAACATACAGGCATACAGGCAGATAAACAGACACACACACAAACATCTTGCCCTTTATATATATATATATATATATATATATATATATATATATATATATATATCGATTTTCTGCACTATTGTTAGAACGTGAACCTTGAAACTTCTGAATATCGTTTCTTATGTCTTTCTCTATGAGTGTATCAAATTTGATTAAAATCGGACCACTCCTTCTTTAACACGTTTTTTTTCGATTACCAATTTTCGATATTTATCGGGGGTACCTCGAGACAAACCCTAGCTAAGAACACTCGCAGTCGCTTATAGCACAACTGTGTAAATTCTCAAGAAAATCGGTTCAACCGTTTCGGAGTCTATAGGTTATGGACACACACACACACACACACAAACAAAGACAAGTTCCATTTATAAATAAGTTTAGATATTAAATTTTATGTGACACCTTAAAATTAAAACTAAAATGAAAGCCTTTTTATTATTAAAAGTAAAATAAAAGCTTTGTTATTATTAAAAATCAACTTAAGTATACGGGCTTGAGTAAGTGAAGTGGAGTCTGGGTGGGGCAACAGAAGAAAACGTGCTAAACGCCTCTAGAAATAGGGAGATATGGAAGGCTAAGATAGCGACAAGGGACACGACACATAGAAAATTGAAACAAAGAAGATAGCATTTTTGTAGAGATACCTTCTTTTAGTCGACTTCCATCTAAAATATTAGGTTCATAATTTTATGTTGAGTAAAATGATTCTTGCATTATTTGACAAAATCTTTTATTCAAATAAATTCATAGAATTGTCATTCTATATCAAGACACCTAATACGCGCCTTCTTTGATTTTCATGAAATTTTAGACGAGACTCTTTTCTTCTAGAGACAAATCAATCTGGAGTATTACATCCTGTTTTCTGAAGTGATATCAAATTCAGATGTGTTTAAATTTACATGTTTTGCTTCTCAAACGTCATCTTGCCATATAAGGGCACTCGGGAATTTACGAAGCTTAAATAACTTGGTTTCTGTCTAGAATATTCAAATAATTTCAAGTTTTCTTGAAGTTATGTTCTTAAATCCCAAGAGCCCATCAAGCTAGATGGTGAGAGAATAAGAAGTATAGGGCAAAATGTATGGGGAAATGTGGGGAAAACAGCATTTAACGGGTTAAGATTCCAGTCACCCGGGAAGCATCCCCGTATGAGGCGGCCCCACAAAGATGTTCAAGTAGAAAACAAAGGGTATGAGGATGGTTAAGCGTGGTATGGCGTGTGTTGTCCATGAATTTTAAAACTAGTGAAATTAAAGAAAGCCATTTGAAAACTTTTCATGTAAATGGCGATAGTACAGCGAGAGGCTCACAAAATTTCGTCTGTGTTAAATGGGTTCTAGTGTAGTTTTATCACCCAAGAGGAGGCGAGGAAGCTTTTGGCCTTTATGAAGATTGAAAAGTTAAGAGTGGCAGTTCCAGACCATATATCTTTTTTAATCGAATCACCCCGAGCAAGGCAGTAACGCCACTAATGTGCAGGCGGTTACACAAGAGTAAAAATATTAGATAGAAGAGAGTGAAGAGAAAGACGAACCAGTTAGAAAGGAGCACAAGAGAAGGATGGGAATACAGGTGTGATGACAGTTGCAAAGGTGGAGAGAAAGG
The DNA here is from genome assembly GCA_037127315.1 of Ascarosepion bandense. Classification (NCBI taxonomy): domain Eukaryota; kingdom Metazoa; phylum Mollusca; class Cephalopoda; order Sepiida; family Sepiidae; genus Ascarosepion; species Ascarosepion bandense. The sequence goes on along the minus strand of JBBBDQ010001410.1, from coordinate 2,311,846 downwards.
AAAGGATAGACAGGGTGGTGAAGAAAGAACTAGGGTCAAGTGGTTAGGAGATGAGTATTGACGTTGCATTTAAATTCATAGAGGTTGTAGTCGTCAGGAAAGCAAGAATATGGAAGTGTGTTCCACAGGCGGGAGGTGCGAGTGAAGAAGCTGCAGGAGTAGAATTGTTGTTTGCATTTGGTTGATCTAACTGTGAATGGATGGGACCCAGTTGCCAGTCTGTAAAGACCTGTTGCAGAGGCACCAATGACTTAAGTTCTTTGTAGCAGAAGCCATGAAAGTATTTATAGAACAAACAGAGGAAAGCCATATCCCGTCGGTGGGGAAGTGCCTGGAGTCTAGCCGCCAAGTCGGTACCTATCACGTTACTGATTCTCTTTTGGAGCCTGTCAAGAACACTGAGATGAACAGCAGGGGCACTTGACCATATATGACAGAAGTACTCCATGCACGAACGAATGGTTGATTTGTATATATGCAGGAGGGATTCAGGCGGGAAAAAACATCCTGGCCCGACACAGTGACCCAATCGGAAGAGAGGGTAAGGCCGAGGAAGCACAGTGTACTGCTCCAAGGGAGGCTCGTTTGGTTCATGATTATGGGAGGTAGGAGTGGTTGATTGACAGACAGCAGCTTAGTCTTAGACGCATTGAAATTTACAAACCACTTCTTACCCCGATTCACCTCAGAATGTTGACCCCTCTCAAGCGAGATTATGTTTCCCCGCCCCACCAGGTCTCATACTGATGCGGAAGTAAATTGTGGTGTCATCTGCGTAGATGCCTACTAGGCACTTGATCTCGTCCGGGAGATCATTTATGAAAATAAGGAAGAGCGTCTGGTCTAGGATAGAGCCCTGAGAGACACCAGCGTTTGTATATGGCAGCATTATTCCATTTCATGGCTCTTGTAATTATAGCAGGATTCCTGATTCCTGCAGGATATAATAGATAGCAAGAGGTGACATATACTTAATGGAGAGGAACATGGTACTGATCATTTAGTATATTTAGCGATCAATCTTATATACGTATTCCTAATAGGCAATGAAGCCATATGACCTCTCTGAGGGGATGCACATTCATCTAGATACGTGAAAGTGAAGGGTCCGTTCGCTGGTGATGATAGAACGTCACTGGTGTAATTTTGGAGCCATTGAATGTGCCCAGAAATTCTATTTTTTTACCCGCTGAACTGAGGTCAACCAGAAGAGAGGTTAGCTGCTAAACTCTGGCCATTCGTTGTATCAGCATAGATATCGGAGATATCCATTGAGATGAGTTATTCAATTCAGAAAGGGATTAAATTTTGGCCATGAATTGTTGTATATTTGATCAACCCTAAAATTTAAAAGACGCTAAAATTCTCATTAACTTAGATTATACATTATTATTGTTATTATTTAAATCATTTTACACAATTTTAAAAATCAATGAGTGAAAGAAAAATGAGACTTCAGTGAGGAGAAAGGACAATAAAAGCATAGGGAGACAGAACAAAGCGATTGATGTTAACTTTAAACTTTTGCAGATTGTAGATGACAGTGAGGCAGGAAACAGGAAGAAAAATCTATATGCGATAATTGCGAGAAAAGAATATTTTATCAAGTTATTACAAAAATAATGGCCGACTTCAAATACATCTTTTCTTGAAAAATTAATTGTAGAAATGTTGAAATTATTCAAATTATGAACCTTGGGCATCTATAACACTGTACGTATTCCTTGTGCACACATGTTAAAATAGTATTGACGGACCCTTTGATTAGAAACCCTGCATAGATATTTGCAGATTATCTCTGTGTGAATATTTGTCTTTTTCTTGTGAAAAGCTAAGAAAAAGAAGAAGAAAAGAACAGGCTCTGGGAGTGGCCATGAGACATGAGAAAAGCGAAACACGAAGCATTCGAGAAATGACCTCGACCGATATGGTGAAAATCGAAAATAGACAAAATGGGAGGATGCCTCGCGAATGGGAGAGAACCCTGTCTCTTTCTTCCTTTATTTCTTTCTGTCATTTCTCTCTCAAGGAAGTAAAAAGGAGCAGTTGAAAATTGAATTGTCGGTCGATTCCGAAGAAAACCACCCACATAGGGATGGAAATTATAATTAACGCTAACAGCTAAATGCAGAAAGTCAACAAAATCTTCTCCCCAAACCTTCAGACATTGGCGTGAAATCCTAAGCCGGTCATTTAAACCAGATACACCAAATTGACATTAGACTTTAATGGAAGAACATTCCAATCACTTACCAACCTGCCCCATATCGAAGAGTTTTTATCAAAAAAGGCCAAAAGGATTTAAAATACGAGAGAGCAGAGACACTCACTACGCTAGGAAGGGGGTCAGCAAACAGATAAGACGAGAACGCTCTCTCACGTTAGCTTCTCTATCCATTGCCCAAGCAGAGACCCAAAGAAAGAGGATCATAAAGCATCTACCAGGAAACTAACATTGCTGAACACCTAAAGGGGAAAGGGATGGGGATTAAACTAAAAGAAACATGGGGACAAAAAAGAAAAGGGGTCAATTTGTATTCATAACCTAGCTAAGTTAGCTTGAAAGAGAAAAACTAAAAATTAACACCTATTCTAAACTAACAGGGATGGGCTGCGCATGTTCTCCACAGCACACTCAAAATTCTGATGCCTAACCGACATCAAATAACCACTCTAGGTCGGCACTTTTCACTCAACAGAGACGCGCAAGACTCACCCACCTTTTGACAAATTCTGATGGAGCGAATCGTTTCCTTTCGTCCTAAACTCCTAAGAACTTCTCTTTATTTGTTGTATATAATACAATTGTGGCACAAGGCCGATTAACGGGGGTGGCGAACTAAGGTTGATCTACAGTAACTATCCTATATCTAGCTAATCCGACTCACGACCCAAACATACTTTACAATTTTCTCATCCACCACAAGAACTTGTCCAGCAACATTCAACTCTTCATATACCAAAATACCTCAAACATACCAGGGTCCTGAAAAAACCCCAAATGAGCATAAAATTTTAATATACTCCGACGAACCTTTCCCGTAAACTTCCTGTTAACTCTTATTAATATAGGAGGGAGAGTCCATTATCTGAGGAATAAGTGTGTTTGGAATAAGTGTGTAAATGTTTGGAAAACTTATCACGATCAAGCCATTGACCTGATCGCTTGCGATTATCATAAAGGATCCATTTATCACAAGTGACTATTGGGTCAAGAAAAGAATCATTGGTGTTACGCAGAAGGATCATCAAGCCCACTTCAAAACGCTTACGTTTTTGATCTTCATTGAGATTATGAGGAACCTATGAATCCAGCGTTTTTTTTTGCACCTTACCAAAACACTGCAAATAGCATCAGACTGTTGCAGTGCTGACACCAAGCATCTGAGGCATTTCTCCGACACTTGGCGTGTGTCTTTGCGCAACAAACACTTGCAATTGTTCATTGACAAGACCGTATGACCGTCTTCTATATTCTTCATGTCCAAGGCTCTCCTCACCAAGACGGAATTTCTAGAACCACCTTCGTGGTGTTCGGTCACTTGTGTAACAATCGTACCATGCTGCGTTAATAAAGACAGAAATTTAGTGGGCACTGTGACTAAGTCTTACCTTATACAAGAAAAGTAAACGAAGATTATGTTTTGTCATGTTCATATTTCAAGGATTCTATGCTTCAAGAATATTTCTATTTGAAAATAAATTAGAACTTAGTAAAGAGCTTACATTAATTATTATATGTACCAACATTTACCGTCGTGTGGTTCATTGAAACGGCAAATCGGGGCAAATTCCAAATGAATTCCTTGCATTCACTTACGCACAAATAACCTTGGGAAAGTTATTAATCCGTCTCGTCCCTTATAGGTTAAATAATAGGGCAGATTGGGCTCTATAGCCTTGACAGGCAACCAGTGTACCGCAGAAAGCAATTGCAACCTACTGCGGGATAATCTTCTGTCCAATCAGTCATGTTTCTTTCGAGACATGATCGCTCAAAGCGTGTATCACGTATGACACTCAACTGAATGACTATGCTAAAATGGCGTTTCAAAATATGGCACTTTGAGCAGCCATTTTGTTTTGTATCAACATAACAGAAGAGACGTTACGTCAACTTCTAATTATTTCAAAAGTAAAAGGACTGAACCTTTCTTCAAAGTAGTCAATTAAATGCTACGTGATATATGCTTGGGCGATTATGTCTCGAAAGAGACATGACTGACTCGGCTGATAATTTTCCCGCAGTGTGTTGCCATTACTTTCTGTGGCAGACTGGTTTCCAGCTTAGGCTATAGAATTCAATCTGTCTTGCCACTTAGCCACTGCAGGGAGAATAAGCGGATTAATACGTTTTCTAAAAAGTATTTTCGTGTATTCCTATCTGTTAGGGCGCTCTCAACCTTTTCAAGAGTTATGAACTGTTCCAGGCACTATATATGGTGGTAGTGCCGGAGGACTTGGAGACGACTTTCAGATCAGTACAGATTAGTACCGATTACGAGTCCAGATTACGAGTCAGTCGTGTATTTCCGGTTGTAATTTGATTAATTGCACCCTTGTGGTACAAGGATGTGCGGTGTGGTACAGTGGATATCGGCTCGGAACGGGGAGCCGAGTTCGAATTCCAGTTGAATCCATTGTATTCACTTACGCGCAAATACCCTTGGGAAAGGTATTAATCCATCTCTTCCTTCCAGTTATGGGTTAAATAGCAGGACAGATTGGGTTCTATAGCCTTGGTCGGCAACCAGTCTATCGCAGAAAGCAAAGGCAACCTACTGCGGGATAATCTTCTGCCCAGTCAGTCATGTCTCTTTCGAGAGATGATCGCCCAAGCGTGTATCACGTATGGCATTTAACTAACTGACTGACCACGTACAGAGACGTACACATTAATACCTTGTTTACCTGTATTACACTAACCAACGTTGTAAATACCTTTCTTCCGTAATACATTTTATTATAATTATATTTCTGTTGTTTCGTTGTTCTTACCTGCACAACTCAACACTATCTCACTACATGCATCCTTTCTCTTGTGCACCTGTGTCCGTCCATTTTCCTCTCATCTATATTCTCATCCTTCTCTTAACCTCTTTCTGACACCCCCTGTAACCTGTCACTCTTTCTCATAAAGTTCCTTTAATGTAACCCCTTGCACAACAGTGGCAATAAAATGCCTTCCTTTGTGGGGATATGATTATAAAAAAAATAAAGTAATCACCTATCTCACTAAACTGCATCCCCCCTCTCTCTCTCATGCTCCTTTCTCCGTCCACTCCACTCTCATCAGTATTCTCATCCTTCTCTTACCCTCTTCCTAACACCACCTGGAATCTGTCATTCTTTCTCATAATTTTCTTTCTATGTAACCCCCCCTGCCCAACAGTGGCAGTAAAATGCCTTGCTTGGGCTTAGATAATTATAAAAAAAAGGTCATCTCCTATCTCACTAACTTGCATCCTCTCTCTCTCTCTCTCTCATGCTCCTTTCTCCGTCCACTCCATTCTCACCAGTATTTTCATCCTTCTCTTACCCCCTTCCTGACACCCCCTATAATCTGTCACTCTTTCTCATAACTTTCCTCCTCTGTAACCCCCTTTACAACATTGTAAATGCAAAGAATTCGACTGAAATTTGAACCCGGCTCTCCGATTTTTCTTTCCGAGCCGATAATCACTGCACAACAACGTACACCCAATCTATTAATGTGTTTGAATTCATCAGTCAAGCTACGAAGGTGGTGACGTCATTAAAACAATTGCCATGAAAATGTTTGTAGAAAAGTCAATCAGAAGCGACGTCAGGTTGGTGGCGCCGAAGCGATTAATGTCGAGATGCCAACTTGTGTAAAACATCGATTACCAATTTAGCATTTAAAAACATAGCGTCCCGATTGATTAAAAACATTAGACCAATACACTAAAAGACTGAAATTTTAAGTGTTCTTTAAAGATATTAGAAAATAACGTAAAAAAACATTGTCACAAAAGTTCGAGTTTCGAAAATTTTTAATTTTATCAGTTCTCATACAATTCCGAAAAAAAATGTTTATTCATAGTAAAATTAATGAAACTGAATATTTTACATTTCAGACAGTTTTTAAATTTCTGAATAATGTTTAGTGTCTATCGAATTATAAAAAAAAAACAAACAAACCAAAACATTATAACACTTTGGATTCATGTTGCATTGAATTAAATGGTGGTTTTTATATATGTCAATGTCATTAATGCTCGGGTCCAAATTGAAAGGCGGAAATGTGCTGATTTAATGAAATAATTTCAATGGCCTGTAAATAATTTTTCAACTTGAAAAGGTTACCCAAAGAGAAATAACCAAAATGGAGGTTGAAAAATGAAATAGTTATTTTTACTTTATTTATTTATTTATTTTTTTTACCAAGTCTGCGAGAAACCTAAGACAAGTCGTGGTGTGTTGTTATGGCTCCATTTCTTGTTTTTTTTCTATCTCCCATATTTCCCAACTCCTAATTGCTGTTGTTCCCGGTCCAGGAGTGGTAGCGCCTGTTAGGGTCCCAGCTATGGGTAAATAGTTAACCCCGAAACTAGAGTCAAAACACTATGTAAGAATGCAAATACACTTATATAGAAAAAATACATAAAAATAGACTTTTATAGAAAAATACACATTTTTGAAGAAAACTTTATTACCATAACACATTTTTGAAGGAGAAAAAGCTTCTGAGCAAAACATTTTTAAGAGAAAACTAGCCATTGTAACATAAAAAAAAAGAATAAAAATAAAATGTTATTAAAATCTGACTAAATTAACTTCTAATAGACTTCTCACTATAACCAAACATCTAATCTAAAATTATTTATAAATGAAACTTTGTCTGTGTGTGTGTGTGTGTGTGTGTGTGTGTGTGTGTGTGTGTGTGTGTGTGTGTGTGCCCGTTACCTATAGATTCCGAAATGGCTGAACCGATTTTCTTGAAAATTTACACAGTTGTACTATAAGCGTCTGCGAGAGTTCTTAGCTAGGTTTTGTGTCGAGGTACGCCCGATAAATATCGATAATCGATAATCGAAAAAATAGGGTTATAGAAGGAGTGGTCCGATTTTAATCAAATTTGATAAACTCATAGACAAAGACATAAGAAACGATATTCAGAAGTTTCAAGGTTGCAATTCTGACAATAGTGCAGAAAATCGATAATATATATATAAATGTTTTTGTTACAATCGAGCAACGCCGGGCTATACTGCTAGTTAAAAGATAAATTAGATCTCTGCATTTTGGGATTAAATAACCCACAGAGGTGTTGATATGCCGTTAAACAAAACTCAAACTCAAACTCAACTCGTGACCTGGAATGAAATATGATTATTATTAATATTTGTATTATTATTATTGATATAAGATGTAGCAGAGGAAGTTGGTTGGAAGAAGTAAAGGCTATTGAAAATAGGTGTTAAGTGTGAAAGGGTGTAGAATTTTAACTAAAATATTACCAGATAGGAGATTATATTTTTTAAATGATCAGTGGAAAGTGTAATTTAATCATTTATTTTTTACAATAGGTTTCTGATGGGAACTCGGGATGAAATATGGGTAAATTTTCGTTGTAAGTCGCGACGCTTTTCATCTTCAAATTTATCCAAAATAGCATTATCTCTGTGCAAATATATATGCTGAACTCAAATCAACTATTAGTTATTGAAAAAACTTAGCTTTTTTTATCTAAATGGCAACAAAAAAAAAAATTATATCTCGCACTTTTTCTCTCCCGTAACTCTCACGAAGTCATGTAATTAAATGCAGAATGACGTACTGCGTACGTGAACGAATTTTGGCAGATTTTTCTTCATTTACTGATAATTTCGGCGATGTACTTCCGGTAATGAAAGTAATGCGCTATTGTATTTCTACGCTTATTACTTTCATACAGGAAGTACATCGCCGGAAGTTTCAGTAAAGGAAGAAAATCGACCAAAATGCAAAAGAAAATTGCTGCCTACGTAGAAAGTCATTCTGCAGTTAATTACATGACTTCGTGAGAGTTAGGGGAGAGAATAAGTGCGAGATATAGTTAGTTTTTTTATAGACTTTCAAAGCAAAAAAGCATATACATTTGCACAGAAATAATGCTATTTTAGATAAATTTGAAGGGGGAAAAGCCGTCGGCACATAAAACGAACATTTACCGAAATATGTATACAACAAAATTCAAAAGCAATAATAATGATAATACATATTATTATTATGTCTTTTTTCATCATATTTTTTTTATTTCTGCTATGGTTGCACTACCTACCCTGTCTGCGTGGAGACCTAAGGCAGATCGTGGTGGGTCGTTATGGATCCATTTCATGTTTTTTTTATCTCCCCTATCATCCCTAGCATTACATAGACAAAGTTCTCCTTAGTGTATGGGCTTTACTTAATAAGAAAATCTTTTGTATATCCCTTAAGCAGGGGTTTCCAGGGATTCTTGCAATATGTTGTTTTGTTCCTTTTTTTATCATTCCAAGTGCACTTACTAACACTAGGACAACTCTTGTTTTCAATTTCCACTTTTTTCTATTTCAATTTCCAGGTTTTTATATTTTAACAGTTTTTCAAATTCCTTGGTTGCTATGCTACAATCCGCTGGACAAGCCATATCAATTAATAGACAAGTTTTCTCTTTCTGGTTTTTAACAATAATGTCCGGCCTATTTGCTTCAATTTTTCTGTCTGTGTAGATGGTGTAATCCCATAGAATGGTGACATCTTCTATTTCTGTAACCGGTGCTGGGTGATGTTCATACCAGTGTTTGTTTACAGATTTTCCATAGTGTTTTTATATTTATTTGGGGCAAGTACAGAACAGCCTGAGTTTAGATGGTTATAGTTTCTTGGTGTTTATCACAAAACCTGCATTTTAGATCCATATTATTATGTATAACATTTGCCTGAAAGTTTCTAGTGAAAAGACTTTGGTCTTGCGCTGAAAGAATAAAGCCTTCAGTCTCAGACTTTAATCCAGATGCACGTAACCATCGATGAGTATAAACTTTATCAACATTGGATTTATTGGCACGTTCTGGATATTGGCCATGCAGCGTTGTTTCATCTGTTCAAGAGCTTTATCTTTGGCTTTCATTTTCATATTTTTTCCGCAGTAGTTAGTTCTTGGCTTCTGTTTTGCTTTTCTACAGAATCTACTAACTGTAAATCTTCTTTGTATTTACTGCCTTCTTTTATTATTGAATATTTTTCTTTCTTTCTTCATGTTGCCTTACTAATTGTATCATCCAGTCCTTTGTTCTTTCTATGTATGTTAGTAAGCCAATAGTTGTTGTCATGTATGACAATTCTAGCTGAATAAGACCTCGTCCTCCTTTAAGGGGTATGTATAGACGGTCTACATCAGCCTTTGGATGATGCATCTTATGCTTAGAGAAAAGCTTTCTTGTTTTAGAATCCATTCCCCTGATGTCGTTTAGAGACCAGTTTAAGATGTTGAAACTATATTGGACAACTGGGATTGCAAGGCTATCAATGAAAATAATTCTGTTCTGAGAATTCAATTCAGTTTTTAATATCATTCGTAGTTTTCTATACTACTCTTTACGCACTATTTCTTTCATTATTTATGCTGAATGTTTTCACTCTCATTTACACCTAGGTATTTATAAGCTTCCTCTGGTTTTAATTCTTTTATTGTTACAGCAGGGTCTAGGCTAATTGAGGATGTTTCTTGTATTGATCCAAGTAAAAATGTAACTTTACCACATTTATTCAAATTGAATTTCATTCCAGTGTCTTCGCTGAAGCATTTTACAGTTTGCAGAAGACCTTCCAGCTCATTATCATTCTTAGCATACAACTTTAATTCATCCATGTAAAACAGATGGCTTATTTTCTTTTGGACTATTTTATAAACACATTCTGTCTTATTAAGTTGACTGGTTAGTGCTATTAATAATTTTTTTAATCATTTCACCCCAAGCAAGGCATTACACTGCCACTGTTGCGCATGGGGATATATAGGGGAAGGTAAAGAGAAGGAGTGGTTAGACATAGGGAATGTCAGGAGGAAGGTGACAGATGAGTAAGGATACCGAGGATGAGGGTTGGGCAGATGGGAAGAGTGTTTGATAGAATGGGAGCAGGTTAGTGTGTTAGGAGGTATCTATAGACCTTACATTTAAACTTCTGGAGATTGTAGCCGTCGGGGAAGCAATCATGTTGAAGGGAATTCGACAGTCGGGAAGTGCGAGGAAAGAAACTGTTGGAATAGAAGTTGCGGTTGCATTTTATCGGTTTCACTGTAAAAGGGTGGGATCTTTTTGCCAATCTAGTATCTCGTGCAAATTCGTATTTAGAGGGCACCAGTGATCTAAGTTCATCGGAGCAGAAGCCGTGGAAGTATTTATAGAAGAGACACAGGGAAGCCACGTCGCGCCGGTGGGAGAGAGACTGCAGGCGGTCTGCCAAGTCGGTATCGATCACATTACAGACCCTCCTCTGAACCTTATCGAGAAGCCCGAGGAGAATAGCAGGGGACCCGACCAGATGTGGCAGCAGGATTCAATGCACGGGCGAATGGTAGATTTATATATGTGCACAATAGATTCAGACGGAAAAAACTTCCGGGCCTTACACAGAGAACCGACTTTCATAGCAGCGGATTTAGCAATGGATTCGATATAGTCATTCCATTTGAGGTTCGCTGAAAGTGTGAGACCAAGGAGGCGTAGTGTTTTACTCTCTATAATAATATGCAGAATAGTAAGGGAGACAAAGAATCACCTTGAAATATACCTCTTTTGATGCTTATTTCAATAGACTTATTATTATTATTATTATTATTATTATTGATATGAGATGATGGAGAAGAGAAGACTTGGTCGAAAGAAGTAACGGCTGTTGAAAATAGGAAATGAATGCGAAAGGGTGTAGAATGTAAAGTAAAATATTACCAGAGAGGGGATTATGTTTGTACGTTGGATTATAATATTAGTTTGAATTAATGCAAAATGTAAAAATGAAATGGAAGACGAATAGAGGTAAACGCGTTAAAATATTTCCAGTGAACAAAATATTAAGAGATAAAAAAAGGAAATGATAAAAAATTGCCAGTAATGAAAAGAAGGAGAAAGTTGAAAAGAGAAAAGAAAAGTAAAGAAAAAGAAGAAAAAGATTAAATCAGATTAAGAAAGAGAGAACACAAAGAACGAGAAAAGAGGGAATAGAAATATCAAGAAAAAATGCTTCAAGATAACGTGCCTCAATACAAAGAAAGAAAAAAGAAAAAGAAAGAAAGAACGAAAGAACGAAAGAGAGAAAGAAAGAAAGAATGAATGGGAAAAAGAAAGAAAGATGTTTCAGGAAAGAAATGGAAAAGAAAAGAAGCTAATACAATCTAAACTCATTAATAAATGGAACTTTTCTGTGTGTGTGTGTGTGTGTGAGAGAGAGAGAGAGAGAGAGAGAGAGAGTGCATGTGTGTGTGTGTCCGTTACCTATAGACTCCGAAACGGCTGAACCGATTTTCTTGAAAATTTACACAGTTGTACCATAAGCGTCTGCGAGTGTTCTTAGCTAAGTTTTGTGTCGAGGTACTCCCAATAAATATCGAAAATCGATAATCGAAAAAATCGGGTTATAGAAGGAGTGGTCCGATTTTAATCAAATTTTATACACTCATACACAAAGACATAAGAAATGATATTAAGAAGTTTCAATGTTGCAGTTTTTACAATAGAGCAGAAAATCCATCATATATATCTATATAAAAGCAAGATATTTGTGTGTGCGTGTCTGTTTTTTCTGTCTGTATGTTCCTTATACAAATCCAGAATTTTTATCCGAGTCTCACCAAATTTCTGACAAATATTCTTTAGGCTGATTCTGAGCTCCAGGACCATGGATTAGTTTTAAAGCTTTCATTACACCCGAGCAACGCCTGGCTATACTGCTAGTATATATATATATATATATATATATATATATATATATATAGGCAAGAAGTTTGTGTGTGTGTCTGTTTATCTGTCTGTTTGTCTTTTATACAAATCCACAATTTTTATCCGATTCTCGCCAACCTTCACACAAATATTCTTTAGGCTGAGTCTGAGCTCCAGGACCATGGATTAGTTTTAAAGCTTTCATTACACCCGAGCAACGCCTAGCTATACTGCTAGTATATATATATATATAAGGCAAGAAGTTTGTGTGTGTGTCTGTTTATCTGTCTGTTTGTCTTTTATACAAATCCACAATTTTTATCCGATTCTCGCCAACCTTCACACAAATATTCTTTAGGCTGAGTCTGAGCTCCAGGATCATGGATTAGTTTTAAAGCTCTTATTACACCCGAGCAATGCCGGGCTATACTGCTGGTACAATAAAAGAGAAAGAAAGAAAAAAAGAAAGAAGGAAAGAGGGGAAGAAATAAAGAAAAAAAAGAAAGAATGAAATAGAAAAAAGAAAGAAGGGTATTCCAGGAAAGAAATGGAAAAAAGGGACCTAATACAACACAATAAAAGAGAAAGAAGGAATGAAAGAAAGAAGGAAAGAGGGGAAGGCATAAAAAAATGAAAGAAATAAAGACTGAAAGAATAAAAGAAAGAAAGAAAAGAGAAGATAAAAGAAAGAAAAGGGAAAGAAAAGGGAGAGAAGAAATTAAATAAAAATATTAGTAAAAACTGTTGCAACATAGCCTGTCTTAGAACAAAAGAAAGAAAGAATGAAAGAAAGAAGGAAATAAAGAAAGAATTAATGAAAGAAAGGCAGAAAAAGTATTAGTGCTAGGAAATAAATAGAAGCGTAAGTTACTAATAAAAATATTAGTAAAATCTTTTTTCATGATAGTGTGCCTTACAAAAAGAAAGAAAGAAAGAAAGAAAGAAAGAAAAAGTAATGTTAGGAAATAAATTGGAGAGAAGGGAATTATTTAAATATTAGTAAAATCTGTTTCAAGATCGCTTGCCTTATGACACGACAAGTCAAGAAAGAAAAAAAAACAGAAAGAAAGAATGAAAGCAAGAAAGAAAAAAAAGAAAGAAAGGAAAAAATTCAAGAAAGAAAGAGAAAGAGAAAGAGATAGTGTAGAGTTAGAAAATAAATAGATGAGGCAGCTAAAATATTACTAAAATCTGTTTTGCGATAGCCTGCCCCAATAAAAGAAAGAAAGAAAGAAAGAAATAGGAGAGAAGAGAATTATTTAAATATTAGTAACATCTGTTTCAAGATCGCGTGCCTTAAGACAAAGCAAGACAAGAAAGAAAGAAAAAAGAAAGAAAGAAAGAAAAAAGAAAAATAGTTCAAGGAAGAGAGAGAGAGAGAGAGAGAGAGAGAGAGAGTAGTGTTAGAAAATAAATGGGAGATAAGGGAGCAAATCAACTATTAGTAAAAACGGTTTCGCGATAGCCTACCTCAATAAAAGAAAGAAAGAAAAAGGAAAGAAAGAAAGAAAGAAAGAAAGAAAGAAAGAAAGAAAAAGTAATATTAGGAAATAAATTGGAGAGAAGGGAATTATTTAAATATTAGTAAAATCTGTTTCAAGATTGCTTGCCTTATGACACGACAAGTCAAGAAAGAAAAAAAAACAGAAAGAAAGAATGAAAGCAAGAAAGAAAAAAACAAAGAAAGGAAATAATTCAAGAAAAAAAGACAAAGAGAAAGAGAAAGAGATAGTGTAGAGTTAGAAAATAAATAGATGAGGCAGCTAAAATATTACTAAAAACTGTTTTGCGATAGCCTGCCTCAATAAAAGAAAGAAAGAAAGAAAGAAGGAAAGAAAGAAAGAAGAATTGCAAATGACAGAAAAGTAAAAAAAAAATATATATATATCACCAACCCAACAACTATAACAAAAAATAATAATAATAAAATCATTTGAATAGATAAGTTATAAACTTATGATGTAACGAGACGGAAATAAAAAAAGAAAAAAAAGATGGGAATGGTTCCGACGAAAAAGTGACAAATAATAGAATGAATCATAAAACTGTTGATTAATAAAGAGTAAACATTTAAAAATGGGACCAGTGCAGTGAATATCGGCCAGGAACGAGTAATCGGGGAGCCGAGTTCGAATTCCAGTTGAATTCATTGCATTCACTTACACGCAAATACCCTTGGGAAAGGTATTAATCCGTTTCTTCCTTCCAGTTATGGGTTAAATAACAGGACAAATTGGCTGGCAACCAGTCTACCGCAGAAAGCAATGAAAACCTGCGGGAAAATCTTCTACCCAGTCAGTCATGTCCCTTTCCAGACATGATCGCCCAATCGTGTTTTACGTATGGCACTTAAATGACAGAATGTTTTTGGATGTGCGTTGTGGTGTAGTGGATATCGGCTCGGAACGACAAATCGAGGAGCCGAGTTCGAATTTCAGTTGAATTCATTGCATTCACTTTCGCGCAAATACCCTTGGAAAAGGTATTAATCCATCTCTTCCTTCCAGTTATGGGTTAAATAACGGAAGAAATTGGGTTCTATAGCCTTGGCTGGCAACCAGTCTACCGCAGAAAGCAATGACAACCTACTGCGGGAAAATCTTCTGCCCAGTCAGTCATGTCTCTTTCGAGACATGATCGCCCAAGCGTGTATCACGTATGGCGCTTAAATGACTGGATGTGCGTTGTGGTGTAGTGGATATCGTTTTACAAAGAATATGCACATTTCATTTGGATCTTTATTTGGAAAATATTCAGATTTATTTTTTACTATTGAGCTGTTGGTACCCAAGGGTACGCGCAAATACCCTTGGGAAAGGTATTAATCCGTCTCTTCCTTCCAGTTATGGGTTAAATAACATGACAAATTGGGTTCTATAGCCTTGGCTGGCAACCTGTTTACCGCAGAAAGCAATGACAACCTACTGCGGGAAAATTTTCTGCCCTGTCAGTCATGTCTCTTTCAAGACATGCTCGACCAAGCGTGTTTAACGTATGGTACTGAGTACAATGGAATAAGCACACGAATGAATGAACTGAATTATTGGGTTATATAGCCTTGGCTTGCAACCAGTCTACCGCAGAAAGTAATGACAACCTACTGCGGGAAAATCTCTGCCCAGTCAGTCATGTCTCTTTCAAGACATGATCGACCAAGCGTGTTTAACGTATGGTACTGAGTACAATGGAATAAGCACACGAATGAATGAACTGAATTATTGGGTTATATAGCCTTGGCTTGCAACCAGTCTACCGCAGAAAGTAATGACAACCTACTGCGGGAAAATTTCTGCCCAGTCAGTCATGTCTCTTTCAAGACATGATCGACCAAGCGTGTTTAACGTATGGTACTGAGTACAATGGAATAAGCACACGAATGAATGAACTGAATTAAGAAATGAATAAATGAGGATTTAGAAGGAAGGAAAAAAACACGTAAGTGAAAAAGAATGAAACTTATTCATGAATAATAAGGTCGAATAGGAAAAATGAGAATGGTATCAGAAGAAGGAAGGAAAGATTGGCTTTGGCAATGACAGGGAAGAAGTGTGGATCGGATAAATTTAAGTAGATTAAAATGAAAAAAAGAGAAAAAAAAATCTATCAAAAGATTTAACTAGTGAAAAGCAAGCTGAAAACGTTACTGACATCTTAAAAAGGACAAAAAAAAATGACTTCAAAACGAATCAGAGTAGACCCCATTTAATCAGATTAGAAAAATCATTTACCGATTGTGAAGGCTTAGCCCACGATGAGGAAGATTTTTAACCGATCAGCGAAAAATTGACAATATATAAAGCAAGGAATAAATAATTATAATAATCTCAGAGATTAGGAAAGGAAACAATCAATTGCTATATGGAACCGATAAATAAAAAATATCCTTAACGCTTTAAAATTATTAATATTGATTAATGTTTCCTTGATTTTATTTCTTTCCTCTGAAATGTCAAGAAATTATAGTGAGTTAATAAAAATATGTATGAAGAAATCTCAGGGTCACGTGGTAGAGCTGGAAACAGAATCTACATTATACGAACAATATAAGAAGGACACGGATCGTTTTAATCAGTTCATCCAAAGAAAGGCAAAAAAGCTACTAAGACTCAAGGGTTACCGAATATCCAAAAATATGAGAAAAAGAAAGAAAAATCATTAATTTAGTTTTGTTTAATGTCATATCAACCTCTGTGGGTTATTTAATGGCAAAAAGGTGTTGTTTTTTTTTTGTAAGCGTTTCACCCCGAGCAAGGAATGTCACTGCTACTACTGCGCAGGGGGCTACATAGAGTGGAGAAAGGATGATTAAATATAGGAAATGTCAGAGGGTGGGTGATAGGCGGGTAAGGATACCGAGAATGAGGGTTGGGTAGATGAGTGTGTTCTGAGAATAACTGGGATTTACTGTGATAGGAGGTGTCTATTGACCCTACATTTAAACACCTGGAGATTGTAGCTGTCGGGAAAGCAGACTTGTGGAAGGGAGTTCCACAGGCGGGAAACGCGAGAAAAGAAGCTGTTGGAGTAGAATTTACGGTTAGGGACCTAGTTACTAATCTAGTATCTCGTGTAAATTCGTGCTTAGGCGGCACCAGTGTTCTAAGTTCATCGGAGCAGAAGCCATGAAAGTACTTGTAGAAGAGGCACAGGGAAACCACATCACGCCGGTGAGAGAGTGGTTGCAGCCGGTCTGCCAAGTCAGTATCAACCACGTTACAGATCCTCCTTTGTATTTTGTCAACAAGCACAAGGAGAGCAGCAGGGGCACCCGACCAGATATGGCAGCAATATTCAATACACGGGCGGATGGTAGATTTGTGCAGGATAGATTCAGGTAGGAAAAACTTCCGAGCCCTGCACAGAGAGACGACTTTCATACCGGCAGATTTGGCAATGGATTCGATATAGTCATTCCATTTGAGGTCCGCCGAAAGTGTAAGGCCAAGGTGGCGTAGTATTTTACTCTCTGGGAGGCAAGCCTGTCCCATATTCGGTTATAGTAAGAAGGTTGATTTAGTCAAATTTTAATTAATATTTTTTGTTTTTATTCTTTTCTTTTTTAGAAAATTGATTATGTCTTCTAGTTTTGTATTAAAAAATATTTTGCTGAGAATATTTTTTTCCTTCAAAAATGTGTTATGGTAATAATTTTTTTCTTCAAAAATATATTGTTAGTAATATTTTTCCTTCATAATGTATATTTTTCTATAAAAGTGTATCTTTATGTATATATTTCTACAAAAGTGTATTTTTATACTTTCATAGATTTTTTTTACCCCAGTTTGACATGTTAGGGTCTCATAGTGCGACCACACTGGGTTAGGGTGGGATTGAAAACAACAGCAATTAAGAGATGGTTCTATGCTCATTACAACCTCAGCATCAGAGGCCTTGCTGCCCTCATGCCCATGACCACAAAAATAACGATTGACATTGTAATTAATTTTTTAACTAAGATGACTGGAAGTTAATCAGAAGAGTGTACCACCAACGAGAAGAGAGTACCAGCAACGAGAAGACTGAACCATCAACGAGAAGAGAGTACCACCAACGAGAAGACTGAACCATCAACGAGAAGAGAGTACCACCAACGAGAAGAGAGTACCACCAACGAGAAGACTGAACCATCAACGAGCAGAGAGTACCATCAACGAGAAGAGAGTACCACCAACGAGAAGAGAGTACCATCAACGAGAAGAGAGTACCACCAACGAGAAGACTGAACCATCAACGAGAAGAGAATACCACCAACAATTTTTTTTTTAATCATATCACCCCAAGCAAGGCGAAAACGCCACTGATGCGCGGGGGGCTACGTAAGAGTGAAAAGATTGGAAAACAGAAAAACCGGAAACCACAACCTAAACAGGAAAAAAAGGAGGAGTCTCTTCACCTGTTCAATAGGCGTGGGTGGAGTGTGAACCGGGCGATAGTTTAGTCTATCTACTGCAATTGAAAAATAAAATAAAATAAAATAAAAAAAGAGTGAAAATATTGGAAAGAAGAAAAAGAGAAAACCGGAAACCACATCCTAAACAGGCGTGAAAAACTGTTAACATAAAACATACTGATACATTTAGCCATTTCACAATAATGATACCTAACCGCCTATCTAGTACTGCATTTAAATTCATAAATTCTAGATACCATAGAGGAATGTTAATCAGAATAATTACTATGAAAGTATTTAAAGAAAAGGAATTACGTTAAGAATATTGACTAAAGGCGACATGCCGTGATAGGACAATAATATTGCAGATACTTTGGGATTTTATTAAGCATTACTAATTATATTTCAATACGACCACATTGCTTGAGGCCGCAAAATTAAAAACAAGTACGAACGGTAAACTTATAAATATGTAAGATTCTGGCCAAAAAAAAAAAAATGTGATTAAAATTTCCCAGCTGCGGAGGTAGAAATGTTTTTACTTCCACTTCATGTTAGCGGAAAATTCTGCGCTGAAAACGGGTAATGCGTTAATCCAATGGAAGCTAGCATCAGCTACAATGGGGGACTAGTTTTATTTTCTGGGGGTTCAAATTAATAAAGCTACCCCTTGCCTCATTTAACAATATATTTTTGTGAGTAATTTTTGAGCTCAGCTGCAAATTTGACTCTTTCGAACCGATCACTCACATTGGGTGGCTGCTTTCTGCTTTAGAGGCATATCAAACTCTAAATAATTTGTACGTAATTTCTTTTGAGATATTAATGAATTCAGTGATACAAGTCTTAATAATTAACCCATATCTAGAAAAAAAGATGTAGATTCATAATATTCTCATAAGTATTTGTGCATTAGAAAAAACAAAATGAAACTACCTGAAATTAGAACTTGGCTCTCCGATTACCGATTTTGAGCTATTATCAATTACACCACCCGCATATTCAAGTTTAGATCACCTGGTATTTACAAGCGGTTAGTATTTGTACTGACCAGGTCGAACCGATCATACTTAGTACTAAAATAATTAATATTTAATTATTAATATTTAATTGGAGTAGATAGATCTATCTATCGCCCGGTTCACACTCCACACACGTCTATTGAACAGGTGAAGAGGCTCATCCCTTGCTCCTGTTTAGGATGTGGTTTCCGGTTTTTCTCTTTTCCAATCTTTTCACTCTTTTCTTTTCTTTGTTTCAATTGGAGTAGATAGACTAAACTATCCCCTGGTTCACACTCCACCCACGTCTATTGAACAGGTGAAGAGGCTCATCCTTTGTTTCCTGCTTAGGATGTGGTTTCCGGTTTTTCTCTTTTCCAATCTTTACACTCTTTTCTTTTCTTTGTTTCAATTGGAGTAGATAGACTAAACTATCCCCTGGTTCACACTCCACCCATGTCTATTGAATAGGTTAAGAGGCTCATCCCTTGTTCCCGGTTTTGGATGTGGTTTCCGGTTTTCTCCTTTCCAATCTTTTCACAATTAAGTAGCCTCCTGCACATCAGTGGCATTACCGCCTTGCTAGGGGTGGTACGATAAAAAAATAAAAAATAAAAAATAAAAGTAAACAGTTGTTTCCTTAGCATAGATACCAAGCTAAGAAGATTATTTATGAGAATGAAAGGCAACGTAGGTTCAAAGATAGAGCACCGTAAAACAACTGCATTAATGCAAAAAGATGTAGAAGAGTGGCCATTCAAGACAACTTTCATTTGTCGATGTGATAAGTAAGAAAAAAATCTGTTAAGTTTTTTAAGCAATTTTAATATTTTATTTTCTTTCAGTGTTATGCGAGGTGATTTATTGTCTTCGAAATCTCTGTCGGTGACAATAACTGCGACGCGAAGTTGTCCAGTTGAAGTATAAATATTGCGTTTTTATTATAAAATAGAATATTTCTATTTACAAGGTCGTTTTAAATTGTGTTTAGAAAAGAATATTCTGTACAACCTTTGTACTTATTGCATGATTTGAAAAATTGTTCTAAGTCTTTCTCAATGTTATTTCTTTGGGCAGTCTCATTAGATGTTCAAGAAGAGTGATTGTTGATTTAAGGGCTTTGCTCCAAGATTCGATATCTTCACTTATATATTTTCCTTTGAGATCTTTAAGGCTAGGGAATATACAGGATAATTAACTTTGTCATGAGTCAATATAGTTTTCATTTGTATGAGTACGTCCCCGGAGTTGTTAGGTATGCAGAAACACACTTATGGTTCGGATTAGAACATTGACACAAATTGGCAAAATGAATGTTAACACGACACTAATCGACTTTCTCTGTGATAAACTACAACAAAAAATCTTGTGAAAAAATTAAAAGCATTAACATTTTTTTTAGATTTGATTCGAATTCCAGCTTGTGGGAAAGGTATTAATCCGTCTATTCCTTTCAGTTATGGGTTAAATATTAGGACAGATTGCGTTCTCTTAGCCTTGGTCGGCAACCTGTCTACCGCAGAAAGCAATGGCAACCTACTGCGGGATAATCTTCTACCCAGTCAGTCATGTCTTTTTCGAGACATGTTCGCCCAAGCGTGTATCACGTATGGAACTTAACTGACTGACTGAATATAATAGTTGGAATAATGATTAAGGCTTATATTGGTCATAAAGTGGGAGATCAGTTTATTACTTCATTACAATAGGAAACCGATCCCCCACTAATTACTACATAATAATATAATAGATTTCTTTTCCCTTTACCTATGAATCAAATAACAGGACAGATTGGGTTCTATAGCCTTGGTCGGCAACCAGTCTACCGCAGAAAGCAATGGCAACCTACTACGGGATAATTTTCTGCCCAGTCACTCATGTCCCTTTCGAGACATGATCGCCCAAGTGTGTATCACGGATGGCCCTTAACTGATTGAATGTTTTTGGATGTGTGTTGTGGTGTAGTGGATATCGGTTTGAAACGACAAATCGGGGAGGCGAGTTCGAATTCCAGTTGAAATCTTTGCATTCACTTACGCGCAAATACCCTTGGGAAAGGTATTAATCCGTCTATTCCTTGGCTATCAGTCAGTCTACCACAGAATGCAATAGCCACCTACTGCGGGATAATCTTCTGCCCAGTCAGCCATGTCACTTTCGAAACATGATCTCCTAAAGAGTGTCTCACGTATGGTACTTAACTGACTGACTGAATATAAGAGTTGGAAAAACAATGAAAACCTCTACTGGGTATAAAATGGGGGATCGTTTTCAATTGTTATGAAATAATAAACTGATCCCCCAATTAATTACTAACTAATAATATAATAAATTTTTCGCCTCTAGCTATGGGTTAAATAATAGGACAGATTAGTGTCTTCAGCCTGGGCTGGCAACCAGTCTACCGCAGAACAAAGTTCTGCCCAGTCAGTCATGTCTCTTTCGAGACGTGATCGCTTGAAGCGTGTATCCCGTATGGCACTTAACTGACTGACTGAATGTTTTTGGCCTAAATTTAAAATGTAGCAAATGCCAACACTCATCAGAAACCGAAAAAGAAATAAAGTAATTTTTTGTAATATAAATACATTTTTCTTTACGAATGAATTAAAATTGACTTATAATCTCTCTATTAACCTCTTCGATCTTGTTGCTATACCTACTGGATAGATAGGCTGAACTGATCATTTTCGAGTGTCTTTAAATGATATGTAATACTGTTATAGTGAAATATCCTGCTGTCCCCGAGTATAGAATGCTGCACTTTATAAAAGACGGTAACGAGCGGTACGACGAGAGAAAAAATATGGTATATTGTATTCCTGGAGTTGCGTTCCATTCTTCAGTTGATCTTCTTATACTGTATTCCTTCTCTTCTGCTCCGATGAACTTAGGTCATTCATGCCGCCTAGGTACGAATTTACACGAGATACTAGATTAGCAACTAGATCCTACCCTTTCACAGTAAAACAGATAAGTCACCGTAATTTCTACTCCACCAGCTTCTTTTCTCTCGCTTCCCGCCCGTGGAATTCCCTTCCACATGCCTGCTTCCCCGACAGCTACAATCTCCAGGAGTTTAAATGTAAGGTCAATAGACACCTCCTAACACGCTAACTTGCATCTATTCTCTCAAACACTCTCGCCATCTACCCAACCCTCATTCTCGGTATCCTTACCCGTCTATCACCCTCCTTCTGACATTTCCTATATCTAACCATCCTTTCTCATCACTTCCCCGACCCTATGTAACTCCCTGCGCAATAGTGGCAGTGGAATGCCTTGCTCGGGGTGAAACGATTATATATATATATATATATATATATATATATATATATATATATATATTAATGCAGGTTTCATTGAATAATATAGACAAGTTTTGTCTATTAATTTTGTGTAGGATCCGTTCATACCGTCTGATATACTTGATGGTGATGTCGTTGAAAGACAACAAAAAATCACAGTATTTGTTGAATTTTTTATCGGGTCTAAGATTTCGGCTCACATAAGCCATTATCAAAGAGTAAATATTAACACACAGTAAACATAGAACATTTAAGCTATTAACAATAAAGATAATTGAATTGAAAATATAAGTCCATCCCTACCGTGGCGGATGGCCGAAGACAGTGACAAAATAGTGGCGTTGTGGTCTCTGATCTGATTATATATATATCAAATAGAAACCATCTTATATGGTAGTGAGTGCGGGTAAATTTACTTACAGAGGAAGAGAAATTTTGACACGACAGATATATGTTTCTATAGAAGGATGTTGGGAATATCATGAATGTAGCCTGTGAGCAAGAAGATTGAAGGAAAAAAAAAGGAATCATATATTAATACCAAAAAGCGATAACGAACATTTTGCGAAGCATAGTAAAAGAAAAGGGGTCGAGAATTTAATACGCATAAGATAATTTGAAGGGAAAATCGACAGAAAAATTAGTGACTAAGACTTCTATGAGAATTTATAAATAGGTAAGACGACAAGAAATGATACTGAGTGCCAAAAAGAACAGAATATTGTGTAATATAGCAATCTGGCCCCACCCGAGGAAGGTTGATGCAATCGATGGTGTTTCCCGTCGGTGAAGGGGTCGGCGAACGACAAGACAGGTGTTTGAGAAATACATCCTGTCGGGGCCTGGAGCGGATGTCGCAGGGTTATGAGTCGGGCTCGTTTGACCTTATTTCCGATAGCGGTGGAAATGACTACGGAGGCAAACAGAACAGGTGTCTCTTGGAATTACGTGAGCGTTGCGTGGGCGAGGCAAAACCGGAAGGAAAAGTCCCGGTTCTAGAAGACTATAAAAAGACCTCGACACACGGATTCGCCAGCAGAGAACGGCCAGTGGAAGCAGAGAGACACCACAGGCAAGACTACACTCCCGTCGACCCATTCTATGTGCGCTCTCACTCTTCCATTCTCTGTTCCACACGGGTTCGTCGTCAGGAATAAAAATATAACCTTATATTTTTATATATGCGTGTTCTCGTTGTTTGTCGTCGTACGGCGATATATAACAATTGTAGAAGGCCATGATTGCTTAAATTTTATTCTGGTTCGAAAAACATTCACAGAATACTTACGGCCATATCACGTTGAATACACCGGTTCTCGCTCGATCACCGAAGTCAAGCAACGTTGAGCCTGGTCAATACTTAGATGGGTGACTGCTTGAGAATACCAGGTGCCGTAAACTTTTAGAGACGGATGTGCGTGCTTACGGCCTATCACGTTGAATACACCGGTTCTCGTTTGATCACCGAAGTTAAGCAACGTTGAGCCTGGTCAGTACTTAGATAGGTGACCCCTTGTGAATACCAGGCGCTGTAAGCGTATAGTGACAGATGTGCGTTGTGGTGCAGTGGATATCGTCTCGGAAAGAGAAATCGGTGAGCCGAGTTCGAATTCCAGTTCAATAGCCTGCATTCACTTAATCACTGGTACTCTTGGGAGAGGTATTAATCCGTCCCTTCCCTCCAGTTATGGATTAAATAACAAGGATACTGCCCTTAAAAACAAATCCCAATGAATCTTGATATTCGAAAAAGAAAAATGTATTACTAGACACAAAAATATATAAACAACAATAAATTGTTGAAAGAAAAAGGTATTACCAGCAATAAATAAATAATGTTTAGTTGGCAATAAATGACCCGCCGAGGTTGATTTGCCATAAAAACAAAACAACCATCCAACCAACATTTACACAAATCATTAACGCTTTTACATAACCCTTGATAGAAATGGGTCAAAATTCCATAAAAAATATCTTTTCGAAGTATCTTTAAAATAAATTTTCTTGTTTAAGTATTTGACCTTCAGGACCTTTCAATAACGCCGAACGAATAATACTCGTTCCAGTGGAGAGCCCATCTCGAATTGGCAAAGATGAAAGTTACTAATGACATTTAACCTCAAAGAAGACTTCTTTGTCCAGGGAGAAATGTGAGTTTATTGGAAAGTGAAAAGTAACACGATAGTTATGGAAACAATGGCTCTGAAAGGGTGACTTGGTTCCAGAACGGCTACCCGGGTCGCTTATCTTTATACTCCCAGGGAACAATCGCGTGTACATGAAATACGTCATTCTGAGCGATCTTAAACTATTGTCTGGAGACGCAGCAAACCAACCTCCGCTGATATTAGGGCGAAGCTAGCTAATAAATCAGTTTTGAACGAATAGAGCAAAACTACCACACTTGTACCAGTATTCAATACTATAAAATATGGCAAAGAGGCAACATAATTTTAAGCATAAAAATGAGAAATGCTTTTACCAGTTAACGAATTATGCTTAATAGACGGGTGCATTGAATATTCGCTTTTCGACCACAAAGACCTGGTTTCGACTCTCACGATGGTCGATTTGTCATGAATGTGACATGTTGATATTATCGGTCTGTGAAGACGATATCAGAGAGCGCATTTTTTGGAATGTGCCCGAAACCAATACAACGGGTTACAACAAAGCCTTGTCAGAAGGGATATACTCTTTTTAGAACTACCATATCGATCATCAGATGGGCTTATTTCTTTCCAAAGTAAATAATATTAATACAGATATTAATGTTTTTACAAAAGCCAACTACACGTTAACAATAAACAAAAGGAATTTTCTCTTAGAAATATTATAATTAAATATACAACTCCAACTAGAAAATTAATTATCTACTGTAACAAATTAATACGTGCGATCATATACTCAACAATAACAACTTTCTTGCAAGATGTAAATCACAGAGAACCAATCTTGTACACGAGTGAAAAGTGACAGGATATATATATATATATATATATATATATATATATATGGTTAAATAAATCTCGGATTAAAACTGAGTATATTTTTACATATATATATATATATATATATATATATATATATTAATGCAGGTTTCATTGAATAATATAGACAAGATTTGTCTATTAATTTTGTGTAGGATCCGTTCATACCGTCTGATATACTTGATGGTGATGTCGTTGAAAGACAACAAAAAATCACAGTAATTGTTGAATTTTTTATCAGGTCTAAGCTTTCGGCTCACATAAGCCATTATCAAAGAGTAAATATTAACACACAGTAAACATAGAACATTTAAGTTATTAACAATAAAGAGAACTGAATTGAAAATATAAGTCCATCCCTACCGTGGCGGATGGCCGAAGACAGTGACAAAATAGTGGTGTTGTGGTCCCTGGTCTGATTACAGACATTTGAGTACGTTATTGGAAATATCAAAATTGATTGTATTCAAACCAGGTTTATATATATATATGTATTGGTCTTTATTGTAATAGAGAATATATATTTTTTATTCAAAACTTGATGATATAATTATTGCAAAAAATAAACTATTATAAAACTATTAAAGACCAAACACGTACGGCAAGAGCTTTCATAACTACTAGTAAAGTTTAATAACTGGTATTAAAGAAAATGAACAAAGCCGACGCTGCCTCAATAGTGTCTCTCTCTCTCTCTATCTCATTCTCTATCTCTCTTTCCATGAACGTTACAGGATATATATATATATATATATATATATATATATATATATACGCTCTCACACCCTGATTGAGCACTCTGGAAGAGTGGGAGGCTTTGTAAATAGTAGCTACTCCGGCATATACGCATCGCTCATTCGATAATGAATTGGAGCACGCTAGCTATTGGACGTGTATATACGCGCTAAAAAGCCTACCTTCTTCTACCGGACGCTCGTGGCCTAGGGATAGAATCGCCTATTTGATCGGGTTTCTAAACCTGGGTTAGGAAGCGAACGGAGTCTAAGCCGTACTGATGAGCTGTGATACAGCGTAAACATATCTGTCTGCGGATGACTATATATATATAATTATTTTTCCCAGATATATATACTGTTAAATATAAGAGACAATGAATGTCTACTCTGTTTGATCAGGAGCCGTTCTAAACATCGTATTTTGGCTTTAATTTCAGTTGAATATAAAGACAAAAATTCTTCAACATGTGGATATTTTTTTATTAAGCTGATTCTCAGCTTTCGGCTCACATGAGCCATCTTCAGAGAGGTTGCAGGGACGTTAACGTAAAACATTCACCATCAAGATGGCTCATGCAAGCCGAAAGCTTAGAACCGACTTAATAAAAAGCATACAAATGTTGGAGAATTTTGTCTTTATTTTCATCTGAAATTAAAGCCAAAATACGATGTTTAGAACGGGTCATGATTAAACATCATAGACATTCATTGTCTCTTATATTTAACAGTATATGTTTAGAAAATTATCTGCTGCCTCGATACGTTATATATATATATATATATATATATAGTTTTTCTTCACAAGTCGATGACATAATTATTGCGAAATAAAATAATAAAATACTGTTAAGAACAAACATGAGACAAGAACTTTCATAACTAGCAGGAAACTTTTATAACTAGTATCACTGAGAATGTATTTAGCCGACGCTGCCCCGATATTGTCATACTGTTCATTTGCGTGACAGGAGAGAAATATATATATATATATATATATATATATATATATATATATATATATATATATACAATACCACTAACTATAAGATATAACTCCCATTCAGATCGAGTAAACTTAACTGAAAATCTCAAAATCTCTTCAACGGTTATTTGGAAATAAGCACTTGATGATTGCGTAACTCTGAATCGTGGCATCGACTTAGAATAATATATATATATATATATATATATATATATATAGTAATATCAATTATAGTAATAATACCAATAAAAACAGAACTAATTCTGTCAAGACTAGCCATAATTAAACTACAAATGTGATCGTCTTGAAAGACACTGGGAATGAACCCGTAGTGAAAAGAAAGGGAAGAAAAAATAAAAAAAACCGAAATACCTGAACAAAAAGTGAAGCATTCGTGAGAAAGAAAAAAAAAAACAAGACGAAAACCTTAACAATAAAGAGCTCAATACGAAAGCAGAGTACACAAAGCACTCAAAGCGAAAGTAGAGCAAACAACATTAAAATCTAAGAGTGGGCCAATAACCTACCACGGTTTCGCTTAACAGCTCGTCAGGGGAAATTGGCTCTTTTCCTGACGAGCTGTTAAGCGAAACCGTGGTAGGTTATTGGCTCACTCTTAGATTTTAGATTTTATATATATATATATATATATATATATATATATATATATATACAATACCACTAACTATAAGATATAACTCCCATTCAGATCGAGTAAACTTAACTGAAATATATAAAGATATATATATATATATATATATATATATATATATATATATATATGCGTGTGTGTGTGTGTGTGTGTGTATTTAGGCAGCAAAGTTTCTTTTAGTCATGTGAGTTGTGGTAACGAAATAAAACCGCAAAACTGTGATGCTAAAGAATTACTGTAAATTTTCTTCTTGCTTTAAATATTAGCACAGCTCACACCCCTGCAGATGATCTAAGAAAGAGATTGAAAGTATTTGGGAATATCGAGAAAGGAATTGAATAATAAAATCATCTTTCAGAGTTAATCTCATTTCTTACATCTTTCAATTATAATACACGAAAGATTATCCGTGATTATGAAAAGATTTTATTATAAATAATCATACAAAATGTTTGCCTTTTTTTAGTAAAATAATTTGAGTAAGTTTTCGCTCTTTTCCAACAGATGGCGTTCCCAGAACTGCCTGCCTGTAATTTCATATGGTAACGGATCTATATAAATGTGCTATAAGCAAGCTTGATATTAAGTTTATGTCATTTATTTCACCGAAGTGTAAACATCTTTGTCATTAATAGCCTTAAAAATATCAGATTTCGTGCCAAAGAACGTGTTTTTGAGGAGAATTATACTGCACTACTTTATTCAAAAGTAATCTGCAGCTGAAACACGGAGAAATCTTGTTGAGACTTACGAAGATAACGAACCCTTTGGCGCACTGAAAATGTTTGAAAACGAAGAATTTGAAGCATTAATTCATGAATACTTGTGTCAGGCGCAAGCTGAATTAAAGATTTACTAGCAGTACAGCCCGGC
This sequence comes from Ascarosepion bandense, assembly GCA_037127315.1. Lineage (NCBI taxonomy): Eukaryota > Metazoa > Mollusca > Cephalopoda > Sepiida > Sepiidae > Ascarosepion > Ascarosepion bandense. Next base: position 2,283,489 of record JBBBDQ010001410.1, on the reverse strand, counting down.
GTTGCTCGGGTGTAATGAAAGCTTTAAAACTAATAGATGGTCCTGGAGCTCAGACTCTTTGGACATTGGCACGAAAGACTAAAAAGCAATAAAAATTCTGAAGATGAGATTTTGATCTCGAAATATTAATGTATAATAAATAGGTAATACCTAAAATCTTCTTTACCTTCCTTTATTTTACTAAACGCATTGTGACAGCCTTCAGAACTTAACCATATATATATATATATATATATATATATATATATATATATATTCCTTGAAAGGCACGGATTCACTCGGACAAACGCACTCTCCTCTCCCATTCTGAAGATGAGATTTTGATTTCGAAATATTAATGTATAATAAATACGTAATACCCCAAAAAGTCTTTACCATCCTTTAGTTTACTAAACGCATTGTGACAGCTTTCAAAACCTAACCATTCACATAATATATATATATATATATATATATATATATATATATATACGAGTGAAATGGGAACGAAGAAAAAAAATTTTTACAACGTCCATATCATTACTTTAAAACAGTTCCTCGATATATAATATACAGCAGTGAATATTTATTATAAATTCTACTTAAAACATGTACAATGTTTTTTATCCACTACAAAGTGCACATTTTGTTTCGACATTGATATGACAATGTCTCATCAGGTGTTGTGGAAAGTAATGGAAAGCCTCTTTTCTTATATTTGGCGAGTAGTGTGTGGGATGTTTTAAAAAAAGTTATCATGGATTTTTCATGAAAAGTAATGTTTTCTTCATAAAAAGTATTAAGAAATGTCATTTAAAGTATTGCCCGTTGTTAGCCTCCACCTTTTTCTTTTTTTCTGACAGCATTTGAATTCCACATCGTGCATATCACGCGTCTTATTAGCTTAACCACAGGTCGACCTATTTTTCCTTCCTGATAATGAAAATGCTGATCTGCCGGGTCACGTGCCATTGATCGGGAGAAAGTGATAATAGAAGGAGATAATCTGTGGTAAAAAGGGCTTTGAGGTAGGATTTCCCATTAAAACATTTCCAAACAGATTTTCACCCGTTTTGCAACATCTAATCATATTTGGCATCTTGGAAAATCATTCTGTCGTGTCTCTCCTTTTATAGTAGCCGTTTATATTTTTTTACTGGCGCATTAATTGTCTTCTTCTTCTTTTTCATCCGTTACATGCAATAGGGTGAAGGGCAACAACAGAACTTCTCCACCTCTGCCTATCTTGGGCCAGACTCGTCAATAAACTCCAAAAGTACTGCATGTCTTTCATATCATTCTCCCCCGTACTTCTCAGTGTCGCTTTCGGTTTTCTCTTTCTTTAGCCATCTGGGGTCCAGTTCAGTGCTGTTCTTGTGATTCACTGCATATCTTTCAGTTGCACTTACCCAATCCCTCTCCCCCGCCTTTTTGTAATGATGGTGCCCATGATTTCTTGCGTGCATCGCTTCAACTGGTCTTTATCTTAACGTCCATGACCATGGCATTACATCAATTGCAGTCGATAGCAATCTTTCGTGATTGTTTCGGTCGGTTTGAGCAGCTCATAATAAACTATAGACAGCTAATCCCAGCAAATGCAATGTAAAAGCTTCGAACAATGGCTGTTCGGCTTTGCTGCCGAAGTTTATGCATGGCAAGGAATACTCCATCGTCTTCTACGTTTAAAGTTATCGTAGCGTATCCACTATTCATTGCCGGTCCTGAAACGATGAAAAAACATTTTTTCTTTTTCTGCCGTTGCAGCAGTTGTTCATATGTGACAAAATGTCGGTCGACCTTTCTCTGATTTAACTCGTACAGTACACAATGTTCTTATTTTCGAATCATTCTTAATGCGTTAAAACGTTTCCAAACTATTGAGTGACCAACTTCTAATCTAAAATTATTTATAAATGGAACTTTGTCTGTGTGTCTGTGTGTGTCCCCGTTACCTATAGACTCCGAAACGGCTGAACCGATTTTCTTGAACATTTACACAGTTGTACTATAAGCGTCTGCAAGTGTTCTTAGCTAGATTTTTTGTCGAGGTACACCCGATAAATATCGAAAATCGATAATCGAAAAAATCGGGTTATAGAAGGAATGGTCCGATTTTAACCAAATTTGATTAATATCGGACCACTCCTTCTATAACCCGATTTTTTCGACTTTCGATATTTATCGGAGGTAGCTTGACGCAAAACCTAGCTAAGAACACTTGCAGACGCTTATAGTCCAACTGTGTAAATGTTCAAGAAAATCGGTTCAGCCGTTTCGGAATCTATCGGTAACGGACACACACACACACTCACACAGACAAATTTCAATTTATAAATAAGTTTAGATTTAGATACATGACAACAACTCCGATGAACATGGAAGGGAGGGTGCATGAGGAAAACACCCTCGCTCTGTTTATTCCTATGTAAAGGGATTATCGGAGAAAATAAAAAAAGGATTCTATACTTCACAGGTAATTCTGGAAAGTAAGTGGAGGACATGACATGTATCTGCGGAAAAAATAACTAAAAGAAACAGTTCACCCGATTCAAGTTAACGCTACGAGAACATTACAAGGCCGTAACATGAGGGGAGACAGATTAATCAGGTGTTGCTGACCACATATGGAGGAAGAAAAGTGGTCATCGCCCCCAATGGCATGAAGTTAAAATAATAGAGAATGCTCCTGGAAACTTAAGAAATCAATGCATATGCTAGGCTACAAAAATCTCTAATATTTTTTATTTTAATGGTTTTTCTCTAGTATTTTTTACGAGAATTCATATACAATTCGCAGGTACCTCTCCCGAGTAAGACCCCCAACAGAAGAGGACATAATTAAGGACTGTGTTTACGCCATTCCATATAGCTGTGGAAAAAAATTTAAAGCAAAAACCGGCTGCATCTTTAAGATAAGTTTTTTTTTTTTAATCATTTCACCCCGAGCAAGGCGGAAACGCCACTGATGTGCAGGGGGTTACATAAATGTAAAAAGATTAATTAGAAAAGAGTGAGGAGTACAAACTAGTTAGAAAGGAACAATAGAAAGCAGGTGCGATGACAGATACATAGGTGGAGAGAAAGGGAAGGATATACGGGGTGGGGGAAGGGCTAGAGTCCAGTGGTTAGTAGATGAGTATTGACTTTGCATTTAAATTTCTGGAAGTTGTAGCCGTCAGGAAAGCAAGAATACGGGAGTGAGTTCCACAGGCGGGAAGTGCGAGAGAAGAAGCTGCAGGAGTAGAATTGTCGTCTGCATTTGGCTAACCTGACTGTGAATGGGTGGGACCCAGTTTCCAGTCTGGTTGCACGAGTAAACACATGTTGAGGAGGCATCAGTGACTTAAGCTCGTCCGAGCAGAAACCATGAAAGTATTTATAGAACAGACAAAGGGAGGCCACATTTCGACGATGGGGAAGTGGCTGCAGTCGAGTCGCCAGATCAGTACCTATCACATTACAGACTCTCCTTTGGAGCCTGTCAAGAACACTGAGGAGAACGGCAGGGGCACCTGACCATAAATGGCAGCAGTACTCCATGCACGGACGGATTGTTGACTTGTATATATGCAGGATAGATTCAGGTTGAGAAAACATCCTGGATCGACATAGTGACCCAACCTTCTTAGCAGTAGATTTTGCTATGGATTCAATATATTGGTTCCATTTGAGTTCTGAGGAAAGGGTAAGTCCGAGGAGGAGTAGTGTATTACTCTCATGGAGAATCACTTGGTCCATGCTTATGGAAGGCAGGAGAGGTTGCCTGTAATGGTTGACAGACTACAGCTTGGTCTTAGATGAATTGAAGTTGACAAGCCACTTCTTACCCCGGTTCACCACAAAGTGTAGATCCCGCTCAAGGTCAGCAGCGAGATTATGTCTGTCCGCCACGACAGGTTTCTTACTGGAGCGGGAGTATATTGTAGTGTCATCTGTGTAGATGCCTACTTGGGACTTGATCTGTTTACAAGAAAATAGCAAGGCCGTAACACGAGGGGAGATAAAAAAAAAATCAAGAGTAGCTGACAACAAATGGAGGGAGAAATGAGATCAGCGCCCCCTATCGGAGGAAGTTGAAATAATAGATAAAGAACGGAAACTACGTAAATTTAAAGAATCAGCACATATGTTACGCTTCAAAATATCCTAAGCTGACCAAGCATAGAGATGAACAAAATAACGGAACCAATAATACGGGTTGCCAGATTCTATTCTTTTTATAAATATTTTATAATCATGTTTTTTTATAAACATTTAAGAATATTACTACAATATCATATCTTAAACCGTCCATTAATAAAATCAGCTATGAGTAGTTATGTTCTAAAATGTTTATAAAAAAACCATTTTTTCATGCTTTAACAAGTCCATGATCATGACGTTACAAAAGAAAAAAATCCATTTTGGATATTTCGCTAGAAACAAGAAAGAGAGCACTGGATTGCTATTTGTTGTCAGTTCTTCAATAAGGCAGTGAATGCTGGACAATATCATGAAAGATGAAAGTAAAACTTGAAGCAACTGAAATGTGGTTCTACAGAAGGATGCTGTGAATATAATGGATCAAGCATGTGAGCAATGATGATATCGTAGAAATGATCGAAACAAAAGGAAATTAACATTGAGCATCAGGAAGAGACAGCTGAAGTTCCTGGGACATGCAATGAGGAAAGAGGGCTTGGAGAACCTGATACTGTTATATATCGCCGTACGACGACAAAATAACGAGAACACGCATATATAAAAATATAAGGTTATATTTTTATTCTTGACGACGAACCCGTGTGGAACAGAGAATGGAAGAGTGAGAGCGCACATAGAATGGGTCGACGGGTGTAGTTTTTGCCTGTGGTGTCCCTCTGCTTCCACTGGCCGTTCTCTGCTGGCGAATCCGTGTGTCGAGGTCTTTTTATAGTCTTCTAGAACCGGGACTTTCCTTCCGGTTTTGCCTCGCCCACGCAACGCCCACGGAATTCCAAGAGACACCTGTTCTGTTTGCCTCCGTAGTCATTTCCGCCGCTGTCGGAAATAAGGTCAAACGAGCCTGACTCATAACCCTGCGACATCCGCTCTAGGCCCCGACAGGATGTATTTCTCAAACACCTGTCTTGTCGTTCGCCGACCTCTTCACCGACGGGAAACACCATCGATTGCATCAACCTTCCTCGGGTGGGGCCAGATTGTTATATTACAATACTAACAGGTCAGCTAGAGGGGAAAAGAGACAAAGAAAAGCAACGTATAACATATTTGAAGGACCTAATCAGGTGGATGATGGAACGAAGGTTGCATGGTGTAACAGAAGAAGGCGTACTAAGAGCCACCAAGGATAGGGGACGTGGAAAGCTATGATCGCCTACGTCCTGAAAAGACGAGGCACATAGAAGAAGAATATATATGCCAACTGTTTATAAGAAATTATATTTGTGGGTATAAAATAGGGGATCAATTCTATATTATAATCAATATATAAACTGATCCCTCATTTTGTGGCCATGCTAGTTTCTATACATTTATATTCTAGATTTATGGGCTTGAGCTAGTGGATTACAGAACGGGGGTTGCATGGTGTACCAGGAGAAGGCGTGCTAAGAGCCACCAGGGATAGAGAGACGTGGAAAGCCATGATCGCCTACGTCACGAAGGGACAGGACAAATAGCAGAAGAAGAAGAAGAAGAAGAAACACTAAGTAATTTGTCAACCGTTATATTTGAAATATAAAGAAAATTTACAGTGTTTACCAACACAGTTTTGCGGTTATTTTTTGTTACTACAACTCACACTCCTGAAGATGATATAGGAAGGAGATTGAAAGTACTTGGGAACATCGAGAAATGAATAACAAAATCATATGTCAAAGTTACATTTTTTTCTTACATTTTTCAATTATAACACGCGGAAGATTATCCGTGAGTATCAAGTATTTAATCAAAAACCAGCAGACACAATGTTTGCAATTCATTTAATTTGACACAATAATAAATGTACATATGAGGGTGCACATATGTATAGTATTATTATTTAGGTATTAATAAAAGTGTGCTCGCTAAAATATGAAGAGAACTATTATATATATATACATATATATATATATATATAGAATAGAAAGTGTGAGAAGCCGTGAACGTTTTGTTAAATGTATATTTATTGTTGTTGTTCTTATACATGTTATGATTTATGATAATGGTATCTGTGACGCTACACGTATTTCAAGTACAAATTTGATTCTCTTCAGGCGAATAAACTTGTGGTTTTACGTATGTGTGTGTGAGAGCGGTTTTTGATTTCGTCTTTATGTTTTAGAATTTTTTATGGGTTATCTGGTTCTAAAGCACAAACAAAATGAACTCGATACATAAAGCCACAAGCTTATTCGCCTGAAGAGAGTCAACTTTAGACTCGAAACACGTGTAGCGTCACAAATATATATTCATACTTTATTAAGTACTGTTTTATCAATACCTAAATAATAATACTATACATATGTGCACCCTCGTATGTAATTTATTAATTCACGTTAACACATCCACACACGCACGCGCGCGCAGACACAGACATTATATAGATAGATAGATAGATAGATAGATAGATAGATAGATATAAACAGACTGAGATGAATAGATAGATAGATAGATAGATAGATAGATAGATAGATAGATAAATAAACAGACTGAGATAGATAGATGGATATAAACAGACTGAGACAGATAGATGGATATAAACAGACTGAGATAGATAGATAGATAGATAGATAGATAGATAGATAGATAGATAGATAGATAGATAATGAACAGGATTATAACGCCCCGCGACAAAGGGGTAGAGTCGCCAACTGACGCCAATTGGGTCGGGTTTTGAGCCTGGGTTGGGTAACAACAGGTATCTAACCGTAATGTGGAGATGTGATACAGTGAAACAGATTTGTCTGCGGATGACAATATATATACAGATAGATAATGAAGAGGATTAGATAGATAGATAGTTAGATAGATGATGAACAGAATAAGATAAATAGAAAGATAGATAGATATTTAGATAGATAGATAGATAGATAGATAGATAGATAGATAGATAGATAGATAGATGTGAACAGACTAAGATAGATAGATAGATAGATAGATAGATAGATAGATAGATGTGACAGATGTAAGATAGATAGATAGATAGATAGATAGATAGATAGATAGATAGATAGATAGATAGATGTGAACAGACTAAGATAGATAGATAGATAGATAGATAGATAGATAGATAGATAGATAGATAGATAGATAGATGAGAACAGAATAAGATAAATAGAAAGATAGATAGATATTTAGATAAATAGATAGATGATGAATAGAATAAGATAAATAGAAAGATAGATAGATAGATAGATAGATAGATAGATAGATAGATAGATAGATAGATAGTGAACAGACTAAGATAGATAGATAGATAGATAGATAGATAGATAGATAGATAGATAGATAGATGTGAACAGACTAAGATAGATAGATAGATAGATAGATAGATAGATAGATAGATAGATAGATGAACGATAAGATAGATAGATAGATAGATAGATAGATAGATAGATAGATAGATAGATAGATAGATAGATAGATAGATGATGAACGGAATAAGATAAATAGAAAGATAGATAGATATTTAGATAGATAATGAACAAGATAGATAGATACGCAAATTCTTTGTGTACATGTTTTATTGTTTTCACATAAACATATAATTTTGGATTAATGATGGTTAATTTATGTATCTCTTTTAGAAGCGACTATAATTTGGGGAATTCTTTTGAAGAGGGAACAATAAACTCTTTTAATACAAGCAGAAGATTATTAATCTATATTCCATTTGTTTCTGCGCTAATATTTGTGATAATCTTACTCGTGTCTAGTTTGCATTCAGAAACAAATATCACGCTAAACCCAATATTATAAAGCCGTTCGCTACATTCAAATCAATTATGACATTTTACAAATGCAGAATATTTACAGCTGTTCTTGAACTGTCTGATAATTAGCAATGATAAATGTCTCCAGATGTGAAATGGTTAAGATATGTGTAGTTATGTATTTATGTATGCATTTTAAAAAGTAAAAATTAGGAATAAAGAGATTCATTCGTAAAATCAGCATATATTGTTTATAATTATAAGGGTCATTCAATAAATAAGGTGAATTTGTCGGTATAGGGACTTGTAATACAGATAGAAGCTTAATTTCTTTTATTTTTCAGCGTAATCTCCCAGGAGTGTCACACAATTTTCTCATCTTTCACAAGCTTCCTTATTCCCTCTGGGTACAATTCTTTGGACTGATGTCTCAGCAAATCGCTCAAAGCACTTTTGACTTCATCGTCACTTTCAAACTCCGTGCCTCTCGTGAACGCTTTCAAGGGACCAAACAGGTAAAAGTATGAAGGAGCAAGGTCTAGGCTGTAAGGGAGATGAGGGAGCAGTTCCCAGCCCAGCTTCTTGATGGTCTGCACCGTTTGGGCTGCTGTTTTAGATATACCGTTCTCTTGATTCGAGTAGGCAAGGTCATCACGGACAATTTTGTGTGCTGTCTCAAGAGATAGGCTCAAAGTCCTTGCAATGTCATCCACTGTCACCGTTCTGTTAGACTGAATGAGGTCATTGACTGATTTGATCACCTCAGGAAACTTCACTTTGTAGGCTTCCCATGCCTGTCTTCATCCTCAACACTGCTCCATCCTTCTTTAAACAATTTAGTCCACTTGTAGATATTTTTTGGCTGAAACATGTGGCACCATACACAGTTGACATCCTATGAATTTCAACTGGTTTTCCCCCTCCAGCAACCAGACACTTGATAATTAAACTCCGTTCAATCTGTAGCATGCTTCTTGGACGGCCATCTTTGTTAATGTCCAAAACTCACAATTTTTCTTTCAAACTGCAAAAACATTAAATCCCTTTAAAAAGACGTAAAGGAAAAATTTGAAAAATAAGTAATCTTCTATCTTTATTAGAAGTCTTTATACTGAAAGATTCACCATATTTATTGAATGACCTTTGTAGAAGTCCTTATACCGAAAAAATCAGCTTATTTATTAAATGACCCTCGTAGAAGTCCTTATAGCGAAAGATTCACCTCATTTATTGAATGACCCTCGTAGAAGTCTTCATACCGAAAAGTTCACCATATTTATTGAATGACTCTTGTAGAAGTCCTTATACCAAAAAATTCACCTCATTTATTGAATGACCCTCTTAGTAGTCATTATACCGAAAAATTCACCTTATTTATTGAATGACCCTCGTAGAAGTCCTTATAGCGAAAGATTCAGCTTATTTATTGAATGAACCTCGTAGAAGTCCTAATACCAAAAAACTCACGTTATTTATTGAATGACCCTCATAGAAGTCCGTATACCGAGAAATTCATCTTATTTATTGAATAACCCTCGTGGAAGTCCTTATACTGAAAAAATTATCTTATTTATTGAATGTCCCTCGTACATATATTCTAGATAGAAATGAATATCAAACCGAACATATCAGTTTAATACCTCAGTATATTTTAGAGTCATGATATCGCTTTCCGGAACCTGTGTAACATTTTCGGTTAAAAAGTAAGTGAAGCATTTTAAGGTTGGAATTAAAATTCTTATAATTATAATTAGGCACACATCAGCATTTTTCTTCCATTTTTGTAAGCGATTCTGTAGCTTTGGCCTTAAAGATAAGAATCAATCTGTGGTGAAACAGAAAAATAACAAAAAAGAATGCATCACATTCATATAGTTTGAGATTTGTGATTTTTACCCCTCCATCACTGAATAACCCCTAACGGCTTCTTAGAGTTAGCAATGTGGCACGATAACTAGACATATATGTATTTTATTATAATAGATTAAAATAGAAAAGAGATTAGAATAGAAAATAGTTTAAAAACATATCTAACAAAAGTGAAAAAGAAGAGGAAAAAAATAAATAAAGGCTTTTTCTTTTATGAGGAAAATTGTCCTCCGGTAAATATTTGACTCAGTGATTTAATGACATAAGTTCAGCAGGGGAGGTTTTCGATGACCCGGTCAAAGGCTGTCCTTTACTGTATCTTGACCACACATTAAGCCTTTTCCGGCGGAAGCCTTATTAAGATAAAAAAAAAGATAACTGAAATTTCAGACTTACAGTCGCCGGTGTTTGTCACCGGTGGTCTAAAGCATTTACGGATTTCCGGATTTCCGGTCAATTTTAAATAAATTCAGGTATTTTTTCCGAGTCAGTCAGTTAAGACAGTTAAGATAAGTTAAGACGAGTTAAGGAGAAGGGGAGTCCCGCCGAGTGCGAGCTTGAAGTAAGATTCTCCGTTCGTCTTGTTTCGTTCAGTTTGGGTTTGTTGATCTCCATTAATTAGAGTTAGAGCTGTGTGTCACATTCGCCTGCCCCAACCGACAAGGCTAACTCTAAACGAATAAAGCATCATTTTCAACTCATCCACGTTGTGGAAGTTCGTTCCTTATAGTTCAATCTTGTACCCCCAGCTGTCCGGCCGACATTTTCAACAAACTCCCGGCAAACATCACACCGTGGAGAACGGCCGCCGGAGGAAATTGTTAGGACGGACAGTTGGGGTAGTACAGCAAAAATTACTGGCCATCTCTAAATATAATAAATAGCACAAAATCTATCGTAATCGTTGAAGTAAATAATATACTGAGAAGAATGTGTGCTTAATATATTTCTTCAGCATAGTGTCCGGTTTTAACGAATATATACAAAAAGTACAGAACTAGTAACAAATAAATAACAAAACAAAATTCATGAGCAAAAGAGAGGAGGGTCGAAATGCTGAATACCCGACGAAGTAAATCAGCCGAATATTAACCTGATTTACCAACTTCTGAAAAACAACCCTTTAATTTTCTGTTCTCAAACCTTTCTTGTTAGATACTCTAAATCTCATTGATTTAAGTTGTCTAGGATTCTATTGTGGTGGTTAGATTATTAGTGGACATATTTGTAGTTGTATAAATCTTTATACTATGTGGTTTATACTGGCCATTATTCAGGTCAAAGTTTACATCGACGAAGTTGATCAATTTGGCGTTAGCAATGTTAAGGTTATCTATAGTTGCGTTAAGAACATCGATAAATATATATATATATATATCACAGCATTACAATATGGTGTTAAATAAATATATTTCTATGTGGCTGAATAATTTTACCTCTATTAAAAGTGATTCTAACTTCTGAAAAAATAAAGCCAGCTCACTAAACAGACAGTTCATGAACGAAAGTATAATTTACAGAGCTAGCATCCATTGTGATAGTTATGATAAATTTTCTTTTGGCGCAAATGAAAAACAATGGAAACATTGTTATTAGAATCATAAATCAACTTTAAACAATAATAACTACAGTAAAAGCACTGACCACTGAAAATATTTCTGGCAATTAAAAAGTGAAGGCTGATTAAACAATGAAAATCAAACAACACAAATTCCTCTTTACTTGATGAGAATTTACAAAAAGTGAAACATGTTAAATTTCCAAATGTTTCCTAGTTATTGTATATCCACTCACACACACACACACACACACACACACACACACATGCATACATACATACATACATTGTTACGGAAAGTCCCGTAGATAAACTAAATGGTTTAACAACCGATATATTTAGATTATTTGTTTGAACATTATTTTTAATCAATACTCGTATTTGAGCAGATATTTTGTTTTTAATCAGACGGTATATTTATATATTTATTTCTACCGGTCGAGTGGTCTAAGAGGCACCAGATCAATGGATGGCTTCCATATGTTGATATGGATCGCAGGTTCGAATGCTGGTGAATGATATACATTTTCGTAACAAAATTTATCGTAAATAGTCAGGCCGAATAACAAATAAGTATATATATATAGTACTGACTAGGGATAATGTTTGCCAAGATGCTTTCCTAGTTGTTTTACTGATAAAATATATTTTGGCAAGCCTGATGTTTATCGCAAAGTGCTTTATATTGTGGTAGATATAGACCATTGATAGGTTTAATGTAAATAATTTGGCACTGTAGCGGATCACGTTCATGTCGACTTCGAAGTTTTTTTTGGCAAAATCCCCAGCCGCGATATATATATATATGTAAAAATTTATTAAAAATCGCCTGAAGAAACCACTCGTGGTGGAAACCAAGGTAGCGAAATAACTTCTTTATAAATGAAAAATATTCAAAAGTTCTACAATATAATTGTATAGAACACTTTTTAATACAAATGTGGACTGGCTTAACCCTAATAGGACCAAAAACTAAGTATTAAACAATCAATATATATATATATATATATTCAAGTGCTGACATCCCATACTCTTCCTGGGAATACACTACTAGCTGCCTGAAGAAAAATCTGGAGTTACAAAATTTGAAGAGGGTCGCATGAGGGCCCTCAGAGAGAGCAGCCAGAAAAGGAAGGAGCACAAAAGCTCCATCCACCAGCTTGAGTTGGCACTCTTGCATCCCCTGTCCCTGCTGCTACAGACTCTTCCGTGCAAAGATTGGCTTTATCAGATACCTCCGCACGTACCCAAACTCTTAGTAACCAGGAGTCATGGTTTTCTTTGCCTGCAAAGGACAAACATCACACACACACACACACAATTTTTATTACGAAAATATGTGCCATTCGGCAGGATTCGAACCTGCGACCCCTACCTATATAGGGGAAGCTACCATTTGATCTGGTAACATCTTAGACCTCTCGATCACAATGGCACACATTTTTGTAATAAAAATTTATCGTAAATAAGCAGGCCGGTAGATATAAATATATAATACAGTTTCATTAAAAACAGAATATCTACTTAAATACGAGTATCTATAAAAAATAATGTTCAAACAATTCATTTCAAATTGTCGGTTGTTTATAACCAAGTTTTGTTAAAATTCGTTGATTTCCGTAACATGTTTACATTTGTTGACATTACGATACATTTCAGAGCAGATATGTTTGTTTACGATGGATCGAAAATTGTGTTATATAGGCTTGATAAAAACCCCGTTTAGACTGGAGGCTCTTCGTGGTCGAGAGGTCTAAGACGTTACTAGATTAAATGGTAGCTTCCCTATATAGATAGGGGTCGCATGTTCGAAACCTGCCGAATGGCTCACATTCTTGTAATAAAAATTTATCGTAAATAATCAGGCCGGTAGATATAAATATATAATACTGTTTTATTAAAAACAGAATATCTACTTAAATACGAGTATCGATAAAAAATAATGTTCAAACAATTCATTTCAAATTGTCGGTTGTTTATAACCAAGTTTCGTTAAAAGTCCTTGATTTCTGTAATATATATATATATAATTCGCTGGTATGCTAGATATACCAACTCCCTTTAATTCTCTCCTGTTGTCATTGCTTTACTGCTTATAAACTCGGGTTCATGCAATTTGCTGTGGACATAAATTCTCTCATAATAATTTCATTGCTATCGTGATCGCTCGGATTAAGTTTTCGAGGAACAATGGCCATTGTCCATCAGAAACATTAAGCCTCAGTAGCATTAAAGAAACTGAACACTGCTAACCCCTGTCCATTATAAGACAATCAATGAAAACCTACAAGTAGTTCATATGAGAAGGGAGAATTATCTTTGAGTTTTCTTGACTATCAATCACTTTGAACTGCACGCGATGGAACTGATATAATATCGGCCTGACCAAAAATCCCTTAGAATTTAAATTAAGATGTTTAGTCATTTTGATAGATTTTTGGTCGCTCGGTCAGTTCAATTGTTATTTTTATCATGACCGCATCGTATAAAAAATACAGTAGAAAGCCACTGTTTCGCCATTATTCATTGGATATTCTACCAGTAATCTTTTTTGCTATAGGAAGAGGCCTTGAGAATATTTGATAAAAGTGGCACTACTACTGAAATGTAACAATACACCATTTCTCCTCCCTTCTATGGGTTAATCATTATTAGAAAAACATGAACATTATTACAAAAAAATGTTATGCAATATAAATTGTTATTCTTGCTTTTAATATTCTGCAAAGTTCCATCATGATAAAACAAATCAATCCGTTTTTTTAAGGGCTCGGTCTGGGCTCAAAACTGCGTCCTACATTGTAGAAGAAATCCCTGTTCTCATTCGGGCAAAACAGAAACATAACGAAATATGATATAAAAGTATCATTTATAGACGTAGCAAAATACGTCTACCGGATGCTTACAAAATTTTGACGCCTTCTGTAACAAATGTACCTATGAAAGGCGAGATAAACTGAACTGTTGAGATTGATAGAACTCTAAAGAACTCTCTAGAACTTCTAAGAACTCCTATGAACTTCCCATGAACTTCTCGATTTAACTTCCTGTTAACTCTTATTAATATAGGAGGGAGAGTTCATTATCAGAGGAATAGATGTATTTCCCCATACCAAATAGATAACTCTTGAAGACAATAAAAGTGTAGTATTCTTGTACTTGTAATAGTAGGTCTTAGAAGGATTGGCCTTAACTGCTGGAACGAGGTAAAGTAGAACATTTTCCGTGGAAAACGCCATAAATGACAGCATTAAATATCGCAATGATTAACTCTGTTGGAACGATGTGTTTTGTCTTTCTTACACGGCATATCCGCGGCTTAAATACCTCGTTCAAAAATAATAAAACTAAAATGTTATTCAACAGAGAAAACTAACTGTATTTTGCTCCTTGATTAGCAACTGATATTTCTGATCTAAACTTATTTATAAATGGAACTATGTCTCTTTGTGTGTATGTGTGTGTGTGTGTCCGTTACCTATAGACTCCGAAACAGCTGGACCGATTTTTTTTAAATTTACACAGTTGTACTATAAGCGTCTGCGAGTGTTCTTAGCTAGCTTTTGTGTCGAGCTACCTCCGTTAAATATCGAAAATCGATAATCGAAAAAATCGATTTATAGAAGGACTGGTCCAATTTTAATCAAATTTGATACACTCATAGACAAAGACATAAGATACGATATTCAGAAGTTTTAAGGTTGTAGTACTTACAATAGTGCAGAAAATCGGTAATATATCCATATATAAAAGGCAATATGTTTTTGTGTGTGTCTGTTTATCTGTCTGTATGTCTGCATTTTTTTTCAGCCCTTTTATTTTAGTTTTTGCTTCGTGTTTGGCAGGTATAATTGTAGTCCTTAATCTCAGCCATGATACCATTTACTCAGAGGACCTATTTAGCCGTCAAAATTCAGTTTACGACGAAAAAAATTATTTCATATCGATACCAGGAAATCAAAATTTGACAATAGTGCAGAAAATCGATAGTATATATATAAAAGCTTTCATTACACCCGAGCAACGCTGGGCTATACTGCTAGTTTGCTAATAACTCGAAAGTATGAAGGATGGCTAATATTTCCTTAAAATGTTGCTTTCGTGATAATGATATTTATCAAATTTTCCTATTCCCATTAGGAATAATGGTGGGTGTGATCTTTCTCGTTCACGCAAAATAAGTACATAGCGACATATGATTCAAAAGTAGAACTTATTATTTCTAGTTTTAGACATAGACCACAAAATATTTATAAATCAACGACCAAATATCTGCACTGGCACAACTAGAAATAAGCTTAACTGTTCAATTTTCGTTTCCTGTATTCTTGCTGCTATGTTGACCAGAATGTTTTTGGAGACTTTTTGAAACTTCTCGACAGTTCTTGAAACTTCTAAAAACATTTTCTTCAGTAAATCGGCGCTGAATATGTCTTGAATGTAATGGAAGAAAAGTTAGTTTCGAAACATCGATGCTTAGGTCGCAAAAGCAAACTGAAAGGAATGATAGTCATTTCCTTTGTTTTCTTGTCAGAAGCAATTGGGAAATAAAACTTTATGAGTAAAGCTAAGAAAGTCAAAATGACAGAACGTTCTAGAAAATGTTTTGAAACTTTGTGAATCTTCTCGACAGTTCTTGAAACTTGATTTCCTTTGTTTTCTTGACACAAGCAGTTGGGAACTAAAACTTATTGAGCAAAGACAAGAAGGTCAAAATGTCGTTACCCAGTTTAACCAGTATTAGTTAATTATAGCAAAATAAAATTGAATACGAAAACACGGGGACTACATCCGTTCTTTGTATTTGCTGAGTTAATATTTGCACATCCTGTGTGTGCGACATTCCCCAAGTGTCCATCCCACATAACTTCCAGCAGTTTCCGCTATTTCTTTCTCATTCGAAATATACATTATTTTCAGAGATAAGTAAATAAAGGCTCGGAAAATATGACACACACAAGATCATCGAGTTACTTACTGAAGAGTTTAAATAAAGACATTTTCAACGCAAAGTGGGAGGATTAAGGTTACGCTGAAACACTGTTGTTCGTAAAATCACCGTAGTTAAGAAACGTTGAGCCTTGCAAATACCTAGATTAGAGACTGCTTGTGAATACCAGGTTCTGTAAGCTTGAATATTCTGGTAGTGCAATGTATTAAAATTGCTAGATGGCCCAAGTTCAATTACATTCAGTTTTTTTTTATACCCACGTGCGCACAATATGCTCTTGTGAATGGTATGAATCCATTTATTCTCCTGTCTATGGGTTAATTAGTAAAACGTGTATCAATTTAAATTTAATTTCTGGCTTTAAATAACTTGATAACCCATAGAATCAATCAATTTAGAGTGGGAGGGATGGAATAAAATCTCTGTTGGGACACTTAATCAGAGAAGGTTAGGAAATGTGATGCACTCATGACGTACTATGTATAAATGATTAGTAAATCGAGGAAAAACAATAATTGCTAAGAGTTGCAAAATAGAGGATGTGGTGGAGTACAATGACGGTCCAAGTTCTGAAGAGACACAGCTCACAGAAAGAGACTGTAGAAATACTGACTTGAGCGTAAAGAATGAGGTACAAATTTTCTACAGATAGGATGCTGCGAATATCATGGGCCGAGCATGTGAGCAATGATGTAGTTTTGGAAATGAGGGAAAATAAAAGAAATTTAATACTGAGCATCAGGAAGAGACAGTTAAAGTTCCTGGGACACGCAATGAGGAAAGAAGGCTTGGAGAACCTAATACTAACAGGCAAGATAGAGGGGAAAAGAGACAGGGGAAAGCAACGGATAACATATTTGAAGGACCTAATCAGGTGGATGACGGAACGAGGATTGGATGGTGTAACAAGAGAAAGCGTGTTAAGAGCCACCAGGGATAGGGAGACGTGGAGAGCCATGATCGCCTGCATCCTGAAAGGACAGGGCACATCGAAGAAGAATATATATGTCAACTCTTTATAAGAAATTTTAATGTAGGTATAAAATGGGGGATCAAATCAATATTATAATCAATACATAAACTGATCCCTCATTTTATGGCCACGCTAGTTTCTATACATTTATTTTCTAGATTTATGGGCTTGAGCTAGTGGATGACAGAACGGGGGTTGCATGGTGTAACAGGAGAAGGCGTGCTAAGAGCCACCAGGGATAGGGAGACGTGGAAAGCCATGATCGCCTACGTCTTGAAAGGACAAGGTAGACAGAGAAAGAATATATCTGCCAACTGTTTGCAAGAAAAGATTCAGAAGGATGCTGCGGATATCATGAACCGAGCATGTGAGCAACGATGAGGTGTTGTAAAGAAAGGCAACGAAAAGAAAATTAATAGTGAGCATAAGGAAGAGACAACTGAAGTTCCTGAGACATGCAACGAGGATGGAGGGCTTAGAGAAAAACCATTTTTAGAGACTCTAGTCATATTTTCTCTTCTACTTTCCCTAAGACATTATTATATTTACTAAACATGTTTGACAGGCCTGATAGAGGGAAAAAGAGACAGAGGAAAGTAGCAGATAACATATTTGAAGGGACTGAGCAGGTGGATGACAGAACGAGGATTGCATGGTGTAACAGGAGAAAGGGTGTTCAGAGCCACCAGGGATAGGGAGACGTGGCAGGCCATGATCGCCTTTCGTCCTGAAGGCACTGGGCACACAGAAGAATTATAGATTAAATATTTCTTACCCATATGTCTGGATTTCCGACGTGGTTATTCATTTTTAATCCAAAGACCACAAACCTCGAAGTAGTAAATGCAAAAATGGCTTACCTGTAAGAAACAATAGGGAGAAGTCATTACAGAACAGGAATCAGCAAAAAATAAAAATTTAAACAAACAATGAGAGTTATACAAAGTAAGTCTTTTCTGGTATTTTTTTAAACGGTTTATCAACCTTTTTGAAGTTATTTAATCCCGGAACAATAATCATCAATTAGTTACACCACGATATACCATTGGTATATCATACCCGATTTTTAAAATATCAAAAAAAAAAAATATATATATACATATATATATATATATATATATATATATATATATATATATATATAACTCTTTATTTGAAATATTTTACATGCTAGCACTTCAAAATTTGTAATTTAAGTTAATATTATTAGGAACTGAAAAACATTATTTTAGTAAGAAAATCAGGTACTAAAAATGGCGTCATTTGCGCTGGGTCCCGGATGCGCGTTGTGGTGCAGTGGATATCGGCTCGAAACGAGAAATCGGGTAAACGAGTTCGAATTGCAGATGAATTCATTGCATTCACTTACGCACAAATACCATTGGGAAAGGAATTAATCCGTCGCTTTCCTCCAGTTATGGATTAAATAACAGGACATATTGGATTCAATAGCCTTGGCTGGCAACCAGTCTACCGCAAAAAGCAATCTTAACCTACTGCGGGATACTCTTCTTACTTTTTCGAGACATGATCGCTCAAGCGTGTTTCACGTATTGAACTTAACTGACTGACTATATATCATAGTATTCTAGGGTTAAAAATAAAACATATTTTTTATTATAAAACTCTT
The DNA here is from genome assembly GCA_037127315.1 of Ascarosepion bandense. Taxonomy (NCBI): domain Eukaryota; kingdom Metazoa; phylum Mollusca; class Cephalopoda; order Sepiida; family Sepiidae; genus Ascarosepion; species Ascarosepion bandense. Next base: position 2,264,631 of record JBBBDQ010001410.1, on the reverse strand, counting down.
TTTGGGATGATAATAAATTTTCTGTGTCTTAATATTTAACTAATAGATGAGAGGATGATTCAAAGTAGGTCTGAAAAAGTTCTCGCCTTTAGTACAGAAAATAACATTGTAATAATCTTAGTATGGGATTAAATTCGCACAGATCATACAATCTAACGCCAGTTTATAGTGAATCACAGCACTGATTTTCACAGACTATTTTTCTTTGGGCGCAGAGGAACCCAAACTACGCTGTACCGAAAAGATTCGTCTGGAGTAAATAGACAAGAAACCGGTAGAATATTTTCCTGAATGTTAGTTAAGTGCCATACGTGACACACGCTTTGGGTGATCATGTCACAAGAAGAAACAGGACAGAAGATTTTTCCGCAGTAGGTTGCCATTGCTTTCTCCGGTAGAGTGGTCGCCAAACAAATTTATAGGTCTCAATCCTTCCTGCTATTTAAACCATAACTGAAGAGAAGAGACTGATTAATACCGTTCCCAAGGGTATTTGCGTGTAAGTGAATGCAAGGGATTCAACTGGAATTCGAATTCGGCACTCCGATTTGTTGTTCCGAATCGATATCCACTGCACCACAACGCACATCCGATCGTACACACTCAAAATGCCCTTTGGTAAAACTCGGCCTTGTGTCACATCTTGCATTTGTAGGGAGGCTCGGGTAAATACTAAGTGAGACGTTTGGTGCAGATAAAACCGTTCATAGATTTCATAGAAATGATTTATTTTTCATAGTAAAAATATTCTTAGGTTACAAGTAGATTAATATGTAAATTTAAAATTAAAATTAAAATTTTAAATAAAAAATAAAAATATTAAAATTCTGTGAGAAATAATCAAAGGGAAGCAATTCATGAAACGCAACAATTTAAAAATTTGAAAATTTAAGTATTCCAAGATTTGCATGTAGATAAAAATTTAAAATTTACAATTAAAAATCAAAATTTAAAATTAAAATAAAAAAATATGAAAATTCATGGAGTGAAATTCATAATTATTAATATTAATATTTGGGGGGAAAGAAAGAAAGAAAGAAAGAAAGAAAGAGGTAAAGTAAAGGAGTGAGGAAGAAAGAGAGAATGAAAAGGATAGAGGAATATACATCAATAGGGGTCAAAAAATATAAATCAGGTGCATATTTCTAACTCAGTTTGAAATATGCACCTGATGATTACATAACGCATGAAACTCCAAGTCTTAATAAATTTGTAAATATATATATATATATATATATAATAAGTAAAGAACAAGTAGGAAAAAAAGTGTATTTTAATCCAACATTTTTCACTTATAACATAGATACGTGTCATGTGTGATAAAGCAATAGATATCTGACCAATGAAACTATACCTCAATCAATATACTGTCTTTTGGATTTTTTAAATCATTCGTCTTTAATAAATCTCTGAAGAAACTTGTTAAAAGTGAAACATGTTAGATTAAAGCCACTTTTCCTACTTTTTCACTGCCAATTAATTAGATGAATATGACCTCGTGAAATGGCTTCTGCTCAGACGAACTTAAGTCACTGTTGCCTCCTCAACAGGCGTTTACTCGTGCAACCAGACTGGCAACTGGGCCTCACCCATTCACAGTCAGGTTAGTCAAATGCAGACGACAACTCTACTCCTTCAGCTTCTTCTCTCGCACTTCCCGCCTGTGGAACTCACTCCCGTATTCTTGCTTTCCTGACGGCTACAACCTCCAGAAATTTAAATGCAAAGTTAATACTCATCTACTAACCACTGGCCTCTAGCTCTCTCCCCTCCCTTGTATAACCTTCCCTTTCTCTCCACCTATGTATCTGTCATCGCACCTGCTTTCTCAGCTTTCTATTGTTCCTTTCTAACTAGTTTGTACTCCTCACTCTTTTCTAATTAATCTTTTTACATTTATGTAGCCCCCTGCACATCAGTGGCGTTTCCGCCTTGCTCGGGGTGAAATGATTAAAAAAAAATATCCTTCTTATTCTGTGTCCTATTTTTCTATTTTTCAAATTTTCTTAGATTTTTGAAGGCTTGTTTTTTATATTAAAATCACCCTTGGAACTCCTGAGTCACAACTTTCGTCATTATCAGCAAACTTGGTGCATTTTTTTTTCTAAAGACATTTTTTTTTAATCATCTCACTCCAAGCAAGGCATTCCACTGCCACTATTGCGCATGGGGCTACATAGGGGAAGGTAAAGAGAAGGAGTGGTTAGACATAGGGAATGTCAGGAGGAAGGTGACAGATGAGTAAGGATACCGAGGATGAGGGTTGGGCAGATGGGAAGAGTGTTTGATAGAATGAGAGCAGGTTAGTTTGTTAGGAGGTGTCTATTGATCTTACATTTAAACTCCTGGAGATTGTAGCCGTCGAGGAAGCAATCGTGTGGAAGAGAATTCCACAGTCGGGAAGTGCGAGGAAAGAAGTTACGGTTGCATTTTATCGGTTTCACTGTAAAAGGGTGGGATCTAGTTGCTAATCTAGTATCTCGTTCAAATTCGTATTTAGGGGGCACCAGTAATCTAAGTTCATCGGAGCAGAAGCCGTGAAAGTATTTATAGAAGAGACACAGGGAAGCCACATTTTTTTTATATTTTTGTTTCATATAACTGTATCTGTTGTTTATAAAATATTTCTCGAAAACTCGAAGTATTGGACACATTGTGTCTGATTTAGTGACTGGATTTAAGTTTAAAGTTTTCTTCCGACATTTTTATCAGACTGCAGTTCCAAGATCTCTTAGTTGTTCTTCATACACTCGCAGAAAATGAAATAAAATAAAAATGAAAGCAGATCAGTTTTGTAAGTTCCGGTGTTTATTTTTATTTTGTTTTGTTGATTTTGATGTTACTTAATTTTTTATCCACATGCAGTAAATCAGTATTAATGGGGAGGGGAACATTCGACTGCAGACGAATGAATATTTCAGGCTGATATCGTGGAATGTTGGCATATCAGAACGCTAAGACCGAGTTCAGATTCGGTCGTTGTGAACGAGATTGAAAGAGGGAAATGCAGACTGAGCTTGAAGAAAAACCCATCAAACGCTATTAGTGGAATTTTAACTGAATGTATTTGACGCGTGAGCAAAGGCCTGTGATGCTATCCTGTCAAGCATATAAAAAAAAATGAAAAATAGTCCTAGAGAACTAGTGACTAGTGTATGCTTCAATCACTGACATAACCATCAAGGATTTCTTTTTCCTTCTTTTTTTTTCTCTTCTCGGTTTTAGTTTGGTTTTACCTTTTTTTATTTATTTTCTTTTCTTAATATTTAATTTTCTTGTTACTTTAGTTGTATTCATTGTTAAGCTGATATCTTTTTTTTTTCATTCGAATTTTTTCCTTCTTTCTCTGTTCATATCTTCGATTTTTTTTTTACTCTGATTCGCTTCTTTTTTTACTTAAATTCTCTTCTCGTTTTTAGTTTTCCTTTTAAATCTTTTTTTATTTATTTTCATTTATTAATATTTAATTTTTTTGTTACTTCAGTTGTATTCATTTTTAAGTTGATATCTTTTTTTTTCATTCGCTTTCTTTTCCTTCTTTCTCTGTTCATATCTTCGATTTTTCTTCACTTTCATTCGCTTCTTCTTTTGCTTCAATTCTCTTCTCGTTTTTGTTTGCCTTTTAACTCTTTTATTTATTTTTTTCTTAATATTTAATTTTTTTTACTTCAGTTGTATTCATTGTTAAGTTGATATTTTTTCTATTTTTTTTTCATTCGGATTTTTTTCTTCTTTCTCTGTTCATATCTCCGATTTTTTCTTTACTCTGATTCGCTTCTTCTTTTACTTAAATTCTTTTCTCGTTTTTAGTTTTCCTTTTAAATCTCATTTATTTATTTTCTTTTATTAATATTTAATTTTTTTGTTACTTTAGTTGTATTCATTGTTAAGCTGATATCTTTTTTTTCATTCGAATTTTTTTCCTTCTTTCTCTATTCATATCTTCGATTTTTCTTTACTCTGATTCGCTCTCTTCTTTTACTTAAATTCTCTTCTCGTTTTTAGTTTGCCTTTTAAATCTTTTTTATTTATTTTCTTTTATTAATATTTCATGTTTTTGTTACTTTAGTTGTATTCATTGTTAAGCTGATTTTTTTTTTGATTCGGATTCTTTTCTTTCTTTCTTTCTCTGTTCATATCTTCGATCTTTTTTTTTTTTTTGCTTCAATTCTCTTCTCGTTTTTAGTTTGCCTTTTAATTCTATTTATTTATTTTCTTAATATTTAATTTTTTTTTTTTTACTTCAGTTGTATTCATTGTTAAGTTGATATCTTTTCCTTCGGTTTTTTTCCTTCTTTCTCTGTTCATATCTCCGATTTTTTCTTTACTCTGATTCGCTTCTTCTTTTACATAAATTCTTTTCTCGTTTTTAGTTTACCTTTTAACTCTATTTTATTTATTTTCTTTTCTTAATATTTAATTTTTTTAATTCAGTTCTATTCATTTTTAAGTTGATATCTTTTTTTTTAATTCGGATTTTTTCCTTCTTTCTCTGTTCATATCTTCTATTTTTTTCTTCACTTTCATTCGTTTCTTCATTTACTTAAATTTCTTTCTGCTTCTCTTTCTATTCCTGTCTTCTGATCATTATTTTTCTCATTCTTCTACATCTTTCTTTGAATCTTATCATCATAATCTTGAACTCATTCAGTTATTCTTTTTTCTCATTCTTCGAGGGTTTTCTTCTGGTTATCTTGTCTGCCTACTTATTCTTTCCATTTTTTTCTTACCTTTTCGTCGTTTGGTTTTTTTTTTCGTTTTCTTTTACTCTGCCTGGATATGCGTTGTGGTACAGTGGATATCGACTCGGAACGACATATCTTGGTGCCGAGTTCGAATTCCAGTTGAATTCCTTGCATTTACTTACGCACAAATACCCTTGAGAAATGTATTAATCCACCTCTTTCCTCTAGTTATGGGTCAGATTTGGTTCTATAGCCTTGGCTGGTAACCAGTCTACCGTGGAAAGCTAATGGCAACCTAATAATCTTCTGCCCAGTCAGTCATGTCTCTTTCGAGACATGATCACCCAAACCGTGTATCACGCATGTCACTTAACTCACTTCAGTCTGTTAGTTAAGTACCATACGTGATACACGCTTGGGAGATCATGTCTCGAAAGAGACATGACTGACTGGGCAGAAGATTATCCCGCAGTAGGTTGCCATTGCATTCTGCGGTAGACTGGTTGCCATCCAAGGCTATAGAACCCAATCTGTCCTGTTATTTGACCCATAACTGGAAGGAAGAGACGGATTAATACCTTTCCCAAGGGTATTTGCGCGAAAGTGAATACAATGGATTCAGCTGGAATTCGAACTCGGCTCCCCGGTTTCTCGTTCCGAGCTTATATCCACTGTACCACAACTCACTTACTCTGCTTAATTACTTTCTTTCTTTCGTTCGTGTAACCATGATATAAGAGAGTTGCCGTGATCAGATAAAAGTTATCTTATATCAGAGTTTCTCTTATATCAGGGTCTATTATATAAGGGTTATCCTGTATATAACACTGAAGCGTCGTTTCTGGTCCGATCAGCCAAGTTAAGAAATGTAGATCCTGGTCAGTGACCGCTTTGGAAAATCAGTTGCATTTTCATGCAGAATAGCCTACGTTTATATTACATTGAAACACCGTTTCTTGTATAATAAGCGAAATTAAGCAATGTACATCCAGGTCAGTACCTAGAAGGGTGACCGCGTAGGAATATCAGATGATGTAAACCTGGCTGTTCGGGTGGAATGGCTTACGGCTATATCAGGTTGAGACACCGCTTCTCATATGATGACATAAGTTAAGCAATGTAGAGACTGGTTATCGGTTACTGTTCAGTCTGCCAATACTGGGGATATCCTAGATCGAGTATGTGAGCAATGATGAGTTTTTGGAAAAGACGGAAACAAAAAAAAATTAATAGAAAGCATCAGGAAGATACAACTGAAGTTCCTGGGGCATGCAATGAGGAACGAGGGCTTGGAGAACCTGATACTAACAATCCAGATAGAAGAAAAAAGAGACAGAGGAAAGCAGTGGATTACATATTTGAAGGGGCTGTGCAGGTGGATGACAGAACGGGGCTTGCGAATTGTTACAGAAGAAAGCGTGCTAAGAGTCACCAGTGATAGGGAGACGTGGAAGGCCATGATTGTTTACGTCCTGAAAGGACAAGGCAGACGAAGAAGAAGACGAGGAAGAAGAAGAAGAAGAAGAAGATAAGACTTGTAGGTTTGGATGTGGGGGGTGTTGTAAAAGATAACATCTCGGAACCGATTTCAATTCCAGCCGGGTTTGCTACATTCTCTTACTCACTTATATTATTTGGGAAACTATAAATCCACCTCTCCTCCTCCAGCTATGAGTTAATTAGTAGGACTTGTAGTCTTCTTTCTTTTATGTGCCTTGTACTTTCAGGACGTAGGCGATCATGGTCTTCCACGTCTCCCTATCCCTGGTGGCTCTTAGCACGCCTTCTCCTGATACATCATGCAATCTCCAATCTGTCATCCACTAGCTCAAGCCCATAAACCTAGAATATAAATGTATAGAAACTAGCATGGCCACAAAATGAGGGATCGGTTTTTATATTGATTACAATATAGAATTTATCCCCCATTTTATACCCACATTATAATTTCTTATAAACAGTTGGCATATATATTTTACTTCTACGTGCACCGTCCCTTCAGGACGTAGGCGATTATGGCTTTCCCCGTTTGCCTATCCCTGGTGGCTATGAGCGCGCCTTCTTCCTGTTACATCATGCAACCCCCATTCTGTCATCCACTAGCTCAAGCCCATAAACCTAGATTAAAATGTATAGAAACTATCATGACTATAAAATGAGGGATTAGTTTTTATATTGATTATAATATAGAATTGAGCCCCCATTTTATACCCACATTATAATTTCTTATAAACAGTTGGCATATATATTCTTCTTCGATGTGCTCTGTCCCTTCAGGACGTAGACGATCATAACCTTCCACGTCTCCCTATCCCTGGTGATTTTCATCACGCTTTCTCCTGTAACGTCTCGTAGACCCGGTTCTATCATCTACCTGCTCAGGCCCTTCAAATATGTTATCCGCTGTTTTCCTCTGTCTCTTTTTTCTTCTATCTGGTCTGTTATCAGATTCTCCAAGCCCTCTTTCCTCATTGCATGTCTCTTTTTTTTTCTGGTGTATTAATTTCCTTTTCGTTTCCATTCTTTCCAACACCTCATATGCTCGGTCCACGATATCCGAAGCCTCCTTCTTGTAGTACCGGTAGAATATAATTATCTAAAAGACATGTCTTACAATCTAAAAATATTTCCTAAGTTTAAATATCCTGCAAAATGTTGATAAGCAGCAAAATCAAATTATCAGTCAATCAATCAATCAATTTCCTTCTTCCCTACACCGGGGAAAAAATTGCTGGTCGGTAATTTTGAGATTTCGAAGAGAATGATTTCGGACTGCTTTCCAAGAAACGAGAAGCGGCGATGTGAGGATATTTCTGAATTTTCGGCATGAGTATTCTAGAAGGAAAGGCAATTTATTAGATCAAAATAGAATAAAAACAAAAATGAAGGTAAAGACTCAGAGAGAGTGTGACGGAGTGAGTGAGAGAGAGAGAGAGAGAGAGAGAAAGTGAGAGAGCGACCTATATCCTTACTACATAATTCAGTAAGACTACTTCGCCCAAACGGTATTATATTTCATAATTGTGACATTTTCATTCAATGGAAGGAAGACATAAGAAATACTTGTGATTATGCAGATGCACAAGGGATAGTAAAAGCTGAAATTTTAAAGATCAGTTATTTGAAAAAAATATTTAATTGGGTATATTGTCGAGCAGATTTCATATAGTGTGTTTTTATTTGTATCATATAAATATTTTCTTGATAATTCAGGCCAGTAGATGTAAACAGATATACTGTTTAAGCATAATAAACATGCCATCTCAAGTATGAGTATCCATTAAAATATTGTTTAAATAAATAAATAAATAAATAAATTCAGCTCTACAGCATTTGAAAAAAGTTCTTTGTTTACTTTAGGACAGTGGTTCTCAAACTATTTTAGAATTTTTTGCATGACGGTCTCTTGATAAGATTTTAGGTGGCTCGCGGACCCTTTTATATTAACCAGTTAAAACATAGGCCTCTGAAAGAAAACATTTTTGGCAAACAAATATTTATTTAAAAAATAACACTTCAAAAAATATTTATTCGAAAAATGGCAACCAATTTCTATTTAAAAAATCTTTTTTCGGAAATTATTTATTTATTGCTAAAATGGCAACCCTTAAACATCAAAATTACAGCCAGTTCTTCTAGATTTGGCTTTGTTTTGGCGAGTGTAACTCTCATGTCATTTGTTGCTTCTAATCTGTTTCGAGATTTTGTTTTAAGGGCAGGTAATGTGGGAAACGATGTCTCACACTCGGAGATGGTTGCAAATGGAATCAGAACTTTTAGAGCCAGCTTTGCAACATCGGGATAGGACTGTGCGATTTTCATCCAAAAATCGCTACATGACACTTTACGGAAAATATTATTAATCAAATTAATAAACTGTTCTTGACTCAAGTTGTCCTCTGATGGCAGATCATTTATGGAGAGTAGCCAATAATTTCAACTGAGTGGTCTCTTCGCGGACCCCTCAAAACCTATTCAGGGTCCCCTCTAATCTAATCAAAACTTATTTATAAATGGAGTCTTGTCTGTGTGTGTGTGTCCGTTAGCTATAGACTCCGAAACGAAAATTTATACAGTTGTACTACAAGCATTTGCGAGTGTTCTTACTTAGGTTTTGTGTTGAGGTACCCTCGTTAAATATCGAAAATCGATAATCGAAAAAATCGGGTTATAGAAGGAGTGATCTGATTTTACTCAAATTCGATACACACATAGACAAAGACATAAGAAACGACATTCACAAGTGTCAAGGTTGCAGTTCTTACAATAGTGCAGAAAGTCCATTATATATATATATATATATATATATATATATATATAGTTCAAAAGAACTATTCTGGTTTTGTTTGATCGTGGTCTTGTTTTGTAAGACACGTCACATCCAATGAAGATTTTCGCTAAGGCATTCAGGTTCGAAAACTGCTGGATTACTCAGACGTGTAGATATACAGGTATACTGTTTTATTTAAAAAAAAAAACAATAGAAAAAAAGCAGAATATCTTAATAAATTTGAGTATCCGTGAAAATAAAGTTTAAACAAATAATGATAATCCAGCGTCTTATATGCAGGAATTTCTTGGTTCTTGGAAATCTTCCAAGTAAACAGAAACAATTTCTCATTATCGTTTCTCCGTGGTTATTATATATAATATAATTTGACATTTTTGAAAATGGCTTATGTAAGCCGAAAGCATAGGCTAGATTATTAAAAATTATGTATCAATATTGTAATTTTCTTTATTTAATTAATGATAATGCTATTAAGCTTATCAAAGAATATGAAAAAAATAACATGAAATAAATAGACAAAACTTGTCTATATTATTTAATGAAACATGCATTAATGAAAAAATTCTACCTAAATACACACAATATATATATATATATATATATATATATATTTGAAAATGGCTTATGTAAGCCGAAAACATAGACTACATTATTAAAAATTATGTATCAATATTGTAATTTTCTTTATTTAATTAATGATAATGCTATTAAGCTTATCACACACAATATATATATATATATATATATATATATATATATGCTAGTCATCCACATACAAGCCTGTTTCGCTATATCACAGCTCAACAGTGCGGCTAGACACATCCACTTGCTTCTGGCCGGGATCGGAACTCGACTGATTTGGTGTCAGTCGAAGTCGCTACCCCCTAAGCCATCGACGCATGGCATCAGATATATATGAAGAGAGAGCGAGAGAGAAAAAGAAAGAATGATAGAAAAAAAAAAATATGATATATTTTGTTAATTAATACAATTTTTAAATATGCTATGCGATGATGGCCCTCCACAGATTTTCTTGTACTCATGGTGGTATTAATGCGACACTCACCCTGGACAGCGAACAAATATAAGAATAATCAGCTTAAATTAATATTTTTAATCGATTTGCCTCAAGCAAAGGAATACCGCCGCTGATACGCAGGGGCTATATATATATATATATATATATATATATATATATATATATATATATATATATATTAGTCATCCACATACAAGCCTGTTTCGCTATATCACAGGTCAACAGTGCGGCTAGACACATTCACTTGCTTCTGGCCGGGATCGGAACTCGACTGATTTGGTGTCAGTCGGAGTCGCTACTCCCTAAGCCATAGGCGCATGGAATCAGAGAAGGGAAATTTTTTACGTGTTGTATAGAAGCAGTGTATACACACGCCACTCACCGAAAGAACTCAATTCATTTCTGAAGAGTCACGCATATAACACAAGTGGAAACTGTTTTTAAAATTTTCCTCTCTAGATAGCTCAATCATAATGAGAGCATAATATATATATATATATATATATATATATATATATAAATGCGCCGGGACATGGAAATTCCCATGTTGGTGTCTGGGGGCGCGTTTTATAATACTGGACAAGATACCATCCTTAGTCTTTTTTTAAGACAGGTATCTAGGAGAAGGAAACTCTGATGTAAAACCTGAGGTCTTTTCTTGCTTAATCTGTGGCAATTTTTTGCACCGACTTGAGTTTATGAGTGGATCCAAAAGGTGTCGATAGTATTTGCACAGGCTTTCACCACTATAATCAAATCATTTGTGTGGGTTTCTTGACAACTTAAGTTTATTCAAAAGTCCTGCACGCACAAAAGTCCACAGGCGATAGGGTGAAGGCGACGGGAAGAGGTGAAGGATATCACTGGAAGTTCCTAGCTGGATCTCTACACTGTGGCGACCGGTGGGTCATGGCCCTTCTGCACAATTACCTGAGCAGTTTGTAACTTCCATCGGTGACAAAGTAGCCCTATATAGGGACAGCACTGCTTTCCCCATGCTGGAGAGGGGGCGATAAAAGGAGCCCTAAACAAATTCTTGGTCAAAACCACCCTTGACAGCGAACTGCAGCTGCTTAGGTATCCAGAACGCAGTCTTAATAATGGAAGAAGCAAAAGCTTTCATTTTGGATCTTTGAATGTTCGCACTCTACTTGACAATGATAATCAGCCAGAACGTAAGGCAGCTCTTGTTGCACTTGAGCTGAACAAGTTCGGGATTGATATTGCAGCCCTTAGTGAAACGCGTCTGGCTGGCAACTCGCAACTAACTGAAGAGAAAAGCGGGTATGATTTTTCTGGAACGGCAAAGGCCCAGAAGAGCCTCGTCATTCCGGAGTAGGATTTGCTAGCAAGTCCAAATTGCCAAGTCATTACCAACCCTTCTAAAGGGGCTTTCGGATCGCCTAATGACATTAATCCTCAATCTAGAATGCGATACCCGTGTCGTATTAATTAGTTGTTATGCCCCCACGTTAGACAGACCAGAGCCGGAGAAGAATGAATTTTACCAACAACTGAGGGAAATTGTTGCGAATGTGCGACACAAGGACAAACTTGTATTAATGGGTGATTTTAATGCTCGCGTGGGTGTGGATAGTGTATCATGGGGTGGTGTTTTGGGTCATCATGGTGTTGGTCGTATAATAATGGTCTTCTTTGGTTGTCACTTTGTAATGGTCTTCTTTTGTTGTCACTTTGTAGGGAGTTTAACCTGTGTATTACCAACACGGTATTCCAACAGAAAAGCTCCCACAAGACTACATGGATGCACCCTCGTTCAAGGGATTGGCACGTGATTGACTACCTCATCCCCAAAAGGCGTGACATTAAAGACTTTCAAATCATTCGTTCATTCCATACAAGTTGCTATCTTACCGACCATGCATTGCTCCGAAGTAAAAAAAACGTTGCATTTACAACCCAGACGAATGAAACGCTCCTCTGTCCCCAAACAAATTAACGTCCTTCCATTAAATAGCACCGATCAACAAGCGGCACTGTCGGCTCACCTTCATCATTCATTAGATTCTGTTGAAATAACTGATGATATTGAATCTTCATGGAAATCATTACGTGATGCAATTCACACATCTGCATTGGAAGTTCTGGGCTTACCTATTCGTAAGAATCAGGACTGGTTTGATGATCAAAATGTTGAGGCACAGGATTTGATCAACGAGATGCACAAGGCTCACAAAATCTGGATTGAGGATAAGAACTCCACATTAAAGAAGAAAAAGTACAATGCACGCAGAAGAAAGATCCAGAAAACACTACGGCAGATGAAAGAGGCATGGTGGTCGTCACATGCCAAATCAGTGCAAGAAGCATTTGATAGGAAGGACTCGAAAGCCTTTTATGAATGTATTAAGAAAGTTTTTGGGCCACACGAATCTGGTGTTTCTCCCATATTTGCAAGTTATGGCACACTGCTGCCTGACAGAGCGTATATTTCGAATCGCTGGAAAGAGAATTTTGAAGCAGTTCTAAACAATGCTTCTACAACTGACGAAGAAATAATTTCATCTATCACTGAGCGACCTGAAATTCCTGAACTCTCTTTCCTTCCAGCAGTACATGAGGTTTTTGTTGCTATCAAGCAAATTTATTCAGGCAAAAATTCTGAGAAAGACGCCTTACCTCCTGAGGTTTTTAAGTACGGTGGTCAGAAACTGGTGAAGAAGCTGCATAGTCTCTTTGTGCAGATCTGGTTAACTGGAAATGTCCGTCAGGATTTCAAAAATGCACCAATTCAATACCTGTATAAGAGCAAGGGCAATAGAAAAATCTGTGACAACCATCATGGCATCTCACTTTTATCAATTTCAGGGAAGATCTTGGCAAGGCTTATTCTCAACAGAATAATCAAATACCTTGTTGACGATATCTACCCCGAATCTCAGTGCGGTTTCCATGCTGGTCGAGGTACTGTCAATATGATCTTTTCCCTTCGTCAGTTTGCTAAGAAAGTCTGAGAGAAGAATGAGGAGGTGTATATGGTTTTCATTGACCTTACAAAGGCCTTTAACACAGTCAACCGTGCAGCTCTCTGGAAGGTTTTGAAAAAGCTGGGAATACCCGACAACATGCTGAATGTAATCATATCTTTTCATGATGGAATGAATGCATCTGTTGTTTCAAATGGGGAGTCTTCATAACCTTTTAATGTGACAAATGGTACTAAACAGGGTGGCGTAATGGCACTTGTGCTGTTTGCTTTGTTCTTTTCAGTTATGTTGAAGTATGCATTTGCTGATATTGGTACAGGCGTAGAATTCAAATTTAGAACAAGTGGTGGTCTCTTCAACCAGCAGCGTTTCAAAGCTAAGAACACAATTCGACAAACTATGATTGGGGATCATTTGTTTGAAGATGACGCTGCACTTTGTGCAACTTCTCAGGAGGAAGCCCAACTGCTTGTAGATAGGTTATCCGATGCTTGCAAGGCCTTTGGTCTGACAATCAGCATCAAGAAACCAGAGGTGATTCACCAAACTCGCCCCACACCAAAAGAAGTTCTGGGTGTAAAGCGGCGGCCACCAGTATACAGCTTTCCCGATATACCAAACCGAGTAGATGGTAAAGATCAGAAATATGATGTGAAAAACTTTACCTAACTTGGAAGTAAGGTTAATTGGAATGCTTCTCTTGATGACGAAATCATTAATCGAATTGCGAAAGCAACTAGTGCTTTTGGGAAACTGCGCCATCGGTTGTGGGATGATAGGGCGATTAGCCTAAGGACTAAAGTACTTGTGTATAAAGCAGTTGTGCTAACGACGCTGCTTTATAGATCGGAATCATGGACAGTCTATCATAATCACATCCAGCAGCTTGATGTCTTCCACAAAAATTGCCTTAGAACAATTTGTGGTTTCACCCTAAACAATCGGATGTCTAATGCGGACCTATTCACGCGCTGCGGTATTAGCGGAATTGAGAACGTTTTGATGCAATCACAGCTGCGTTGGGCAGGGCATGTCTTACGTATGGAAGATGACCGGATACCAAAGCAAGTGTTGTACGGCGAGCTTAACAGTGGACGGCGGAATGTGGGTAGACCTCTGCTTCGCTTTAAGGATAAGCTGAAAATGAATTTGACATGTACAAATATTCCTCGCCGTGATTTTGAACGAATTGCCTCTCAACGAATTGAATAGAGATCTGCCTGCCAGAGGGGCATTAAGCAGTTCTCTGAGACTGAGATTGACCAACTGCGCGTAAGACGTGAGAGAACCAAAGCATCTGCAAGTGTCCCAGCCGATCATTCGTGCAATCTCAGTTCTTGCCCCCATTGCGGGCTTGTTTGCAAGTCTCTTGCAGCACTCAAATGCCATTTACGATTGAGTAAGTGCAGGCATGCTACAACGAATTGAACAGTTGTCTTGACCTCATACGTCGAAATCGACGGGAGAGTCCATAATTATATAAAGTTTATAACATACTTATATTGCAACATCACTATGAATCTCTTTTGTTTTAAGCATCACTTGAGAAGACACAAGACACAAGACACAAGACACAAGAAGTGTTGAAATAAAATACTCTGTAGTGATGTTATAAGGTACATATATTATTACCATATATAAGGTACATATTATTATTATATTATTGAAAAGTATATTTTCCACTCGTAGGTTGCCCTTACATTCTGCGGCAGACTGGTTGCCAACCATGACTATAGAACCTAATCTCTCTTGTTATTTGATGTAATGAGCAAGTAATGAATATACACCTTGGTTCCCTCTCACAGGAATGTGATTAGCTGGTGTCACCCATAAATAGAGACTAAGGCGAGGACATCCAAAAATCGACGACTAGATGTCTACAGGTCTTCAACTAGAGATCTACGACTATTGATCTACCACTATTGACTACGCCTACATCTCAGGATACTGCATACGACGAGTACCGTCCATTACGTGCACGTACTAGATTGTTCTACCCGGTTACATTTGCCTAAACTACTTAACTACCTCGAATGATATATATATATATATGTATATATATATATATATATATATATATATCAGTAAGAGATTATATATATATATCACTTTCATATCAGTAAGAAAAAGATTATATCTATCACTAGAGATCTACATGTCTTCGACGAGAGATTTATGACTATGCCTATGTCTCAGGATACTGCATACGACGAGTACCGTCCATTACGTGCACATACTAGATTGTTCTACCCGGTTACATTTGCCTAAACTTCTTAACTACCTTGAATGATATATATATATATATATATATATATATATATATATATATTTGTAAGAAAAAAAATATATATATATTTGCAACAAAAAAAAATATCCCTTTCATATCAGTAAGAAAAAGATTATATCTACCACTAGAGATCTACATGTCTTCGACTAGAGATCTGTGACTATGCCTACGTCTCAGGATACTGCATACGACGAGTACCGTAAATTAGGTCCACGTACTAGATTGTTCTACCCGGTTACATTTGTCTAAACCACTTAACTATCTCGAATGATATATATATATGTTTTTTTTCTTAAATTTTCTCTTTTAAGGGAGCGACCGTTATTTCTATTCGTTTCATTCTCTATCCCTCTTAAATCCCGTTCATCTCATGTCATTTTTTTAATCTTTCATATAATCTCTCTCTCTCTTTCTCTTTCACTCCGCGTTAACAGTTCGCCATTGGCATTCCTGTCTTGATTGGGATGAAATGATTAAAAAGGATTAACTCCATCCACTTAATAAACCTCTGAAAGAATCAGTCAGTCAGTTAAGTGCCATACGTGATACACGCCTGAGCGATCATGTCTCGAAAGAGACATGACTGACTGGCCAAAGATTATCCCACAGTAGGTTGCCATTGCTTTCTGTGGTAGACTGGTTGCCGACCAAGGCTATAGAACCCAATCTGACCTGCTATTTAACCCATAACTGGAAGGAAGAGATGGATTAATACCTTTCCCAAGGGTATTTGCACGTAAGAGAATACAATAGATTCTGCTGAATCCAAGTGTTCGAGAATTTTTGTCTTTATTTTCAACTGAAATTAAAGCAAAAATACGACGTTTACAACGGCTCATGATTAAACATAATAGACATTCATTGTCTCTTATATTTAATAGCATATGTTTAGAAAATTACTTGCTGCCTCGATATACTAAATATATATATATATATATATATATATATATATATATATATATATATATATATATTCATATATATATATATATGTGTATGGATATATAGGTTATGTATCTTGATTTTATAGCGGCACGTCCTGTCCATTGTTACATTTTGTCGATGAATAATTTCCTTGTCACCCCTCTCCCTTTTTAAGACTCTGGCCTGATTACACACAGAAAAGATCGTTTCAGATCTAATATATTTCCTTGGGTGGTAAAGATATGGCTGAAAAATATAGTCCGGTCGTGACTGGTAGCGGCGGAGAGTAACAACAAAGATATGATTGACAAAAATACCCAGCCACGGATGATGGTGGTGGGGTAAGACATCTAAAACAAAAACACAAGCGAAAGCTGACAAACATATGATTGGCATCAAAGGCAGAAAGCAGAGGCGACCACCAGCTTGAAAGTCGGTAGCCGGCGAAGATGTTTGGCAGATGTATCTGGCCGTAGATGATGTCAATTAAGCGACAACCCAGAAAACAAAAATGGTTAGGAATTTTCGGTTATATAAATTTGGGGTTTCTTGCTGAAAGTAAAAGAGAACACTCACACATACTGAGAACAGAGAACTGCAGCTGGCTAATGATTCCCCGACAGCTACCCTCCTACACCGCATCCGTGCCACCATCGTTTTTTGTCGAGATCCAGAATCAGGCAGTATATAACACTTGGTGATACCACTTGTCTTCCTGTTTTTAAAATGTTCTGATAAAATTAAACCATTTGAATTTTTGCAGCCCGAAAAAGTGGTTATTAACATCTTACCCGTCGAAATATGTTGTACTTTATAACCGTTTTAGAAGATGTGTTGAGTATTCCTCCATGTCAATAAACACACACACACTCACACATATATATATATTTTTTTCTAAACATATACTGTTAAATATAAGAGACAATGAATGTCTATTATGTTTCATCCTGAGCCGTTCTAAACGCGGCATTTTGGCTTTAATTTCAGTTGAAAATAAAAACAAATATTCTCCAATATTTGGATATTTTTTTATTAAGTTGTTTCTAAGCTTTCGGCTCACATGAGCCATCTTCAGAGAGTTTATAAGGACGTTAACACAAAAACATCCACCATCAGCGACGATTTTATCTTGTGTTGACATAAAACTCCGCTAAGCAACGGCAACAGTTACCAAAAATAGCAAACGCAATTCGCAAATTTGTAATGCGCTTCTATGACGTCACATCGCGTGAGAGCTCGAAATGATAACAGAACCATATATTTAAATGCAATGTAATGTGCTATAACCAGATTTAACATGATTTTACTAAGTGTCGGTTGTTTGGCTTTAATGTAGATGGCCTCCAATATCTGAAGGTTCTTTTTAATATGTGTATGAGTGCGGATTATTGTATTGTGGACTAAAATTTGTCTGATATTACCTACATGGTTATGTTTTTCTGAGAAATGTGGTTTAATTGTACTCTGATCAGAAATGTAATATATATATATATATATATATATATATATATATATATATATATATATATTCACTGCAATTAAGTATTTTATTGTCTTTAAGGCAAAAATTATGAAAGACAACGGACATCTTGTGCCGGTTAATTTTACTGGTCAACTTTTCCAAATTACGAATAATTCCGTTCGTCATATATTGCCGGAATTTGGAAGAAATCTACAGAAAATAAGTTCCATTCTTTCGAAGTTATCATGGAGGTAGGTAGTTTCGTGAGTGTTGTGATGTAAGCAAAAAGTAGTGACGTAGACAAAGGCAAAGTGTGGTGACGTAGGCAAGAGTGTAGTGACGTAGGCAAAGAGTGTAGTTACGTCGGCAAAGAGTGTAGTGACGTACGCAGAGTGTAGTGACGTAGCAGACGTAGGCAAAAAGTGCAGTGACGTAGGCAAAGAGTGTAGAGGCATGGGTAAAGGGTGTAGTGACGTAGGCACTGAGTGTAGTTACATAGGCAAAGAGTGTAGTGACGTAGGCAAAGAGTTTTGCGACCTAAGTGATGTGTGATGTATAGCTATGCACTAAATAATATTTTGGCCGTTGAATTCAGAAATTCTTTTGCACAGTGGCGTCTGGAATCAAAGACTGTTATTTGATGTTAAGTATGCGTTTCAGGCATTTTAACTGGAATTGCTCAAACCAATTTATATGTCTTCGGTATGTCGTCCATGTTTCAGACGACTACAGAAAAGATTTTCAGACAGACCGTAGGCACTCTTACTTTAATCTTGATATTAATTCCTCAATCTGACCAAATTCTATTTACCAGCTTTGCCAAACAGAACTCTTATTTTGGGAATGCAAGAAAAGTCCCACAGACATACATTTGTTTTTTTAATCATTTCACCCCGAGCAAGGCGGAAACGCCACTGATGTGCAGGGGGCTACATAAATGTAAAAAGATTAATTAGAAAAGAGTGAGGAGTACAAACTAATTAGAAAAAAAACAATAGAAAGCTGAGAAAGCAGGTGCGATGACAGATACATAAGTGGAGAGAAAGGGAAGGTTATACAGGGGTGGAGAGAGAGCTAGAGTCCAGTGGTTAGTAGATGAGTATTGACTTTGCATTTAAATTTCTGGATGTTGTAGCCGTCAGGAAAGCAAGAATATGGGAGCGAGTTCCACAGGCGGGAAGTGCGAGAGAAGAAGCTGCAGGAGTATAATTGTCGTCTGCATTTGGCTAACCTGACTGTGAATGGGTGGGACCCAGTTGCTAGTCTGGTTGCACGAGTAAACACCTGTTGAGGAGGCATCAGTGACTTATGAGTCTGAGCAGAAGCCATGAAAGTATTTATAGAACAGACAAAGGGAGGCCACATTTCGACGATGGGGAAGTGGCTGCAGTCGAGCCGCCAGATCAGTACCTATCACATTACAGACTCTCCTTTCGAGCCTGTCAAGAACACTGAGGAGAACTGCAGGGGCACCTGACCATAAATGGCAGCAGTACTCCATGCACGGACGGATGGTTGACTTGTATATATGCAGGATGGATTCAGGTGGTACACCGTGAATCCATCATATAAACGCAAGACTTACAGCCACATCATGTTGAAGCAGGATCTAGTAGGATAAACGTAGTTAAGCAATGTTGAGCCTGGCCATAATCTAAATTACTATTTGGGAATAATAGGCGTTGGATGTCATAGTGTCGTAATCAATAACGACTCGGACATCGGAAAACTGGAAAATCGGAAAGTCTTGTTACAATTCCAATCGTGTACGTTATATTAGTACAGATGTATTTTGGAAAAGTACAAATTTATTTCTTCTCCCGCAGCAATGGAGGAAATAGTTGTGCAAAATAAGAAAAACCGATTGCAAAATAAAGATTAGGGAAGTGAAAACAAGAGGAGGAATAAAAATCTTGAAATAGAAAGAAATTGAAATAAATAAGGTCAGAAAAAGATGGCGAGGGAATATGTAAAGATGAAGAATATTATTAAGAAAACAACAGAAGTTGGAAATAAAGATAGATAGATAGATAGATAGATAGATAGATAGATAGATAGATAGATAGATATCAATAAGGCTGAGATAGATAGATAGATAGATAGATAGATAGAGAAATAAAAATACTAAATAAAAGGAAAGAAGAACAAAAATGAGAAAAAATGTTAAGTTGAAAGGAGAAAAATAAGGAAAGTTAGAATAGAACAGAGAGATTGCCAAGTCGAGACGAAAGAGAGAGAATGTGATAAAATAACAAATAAATAAAGCAATCTAAACTTATTCATAAATGGAACCTTGTCAGTGTGTGTGTGTGTGTGTGTGTGTGTGTAAGTCCGTTACCTATAGAATCCGAAACGGCTGAACCGATTTTCTTGAAAATTTACACAGTTGTACTATGAGCATCTGCGAGTGTTCTTATCTACGTTTTGTCTCGAGGTACCTCTGATAAATATCAGAAATCGATAATCGAAAAAGTGGTCCGATTTTAATCAAATTTGATACACTCATAGACGAAGACATAAGAAACGATATTCAGAATGTTCAATGTTGCAGTTCTTACAATAATGCAAAAATCGATAATATATATATATATATATATATATATATATATATATATATATATATATATATATATAAAAGGCAAGAAGTTTGTGTGTGTGTCTATTTATCTGCCTGTATATGTGTATTTTTTCAGTCCTTTTATTTTAGTTTTTGCTTCGGGTTTGGGTCTAAGTAGATATAATTGTAGTTCTTAGTCTCAACCATTATACCATTTAATCAGAGGACTTATTTAGCCTTCAAAATTCAGTTAACGACGAAAAAACTTATTTGATATCGATACCAGGAAATCAACATTTGACTTACATCCATTCATTTTTCTTTCAGTCAACGGTTTCGCTTTAAGTCGAAGCAACCATTGCTATTTAGTTTTTCGTGCCAACGTCCAAAGAGTCTGAGTTCCAGGACCATGGATTAGTTTTAAAGCTTTCATTACACCCGAGCAAGGCCGGCCTATACTGCTAGTATATATATATATATATATATATGTATATATATATATATATGCGATTTATAAATTGTCGCAATTATTTTATTACTTGCGATTGGTAAATTGTTGTAATTATTTTATTATTTCACATATTCTTTAGGCTGAGTCTGAGCTCCAGGACCATGGATTAGTTTTAAAGCTTTCGTCACACCCGAGCAAGGCCGGCCTATACTGCTAGTTCACAGATAAAAGAGGAGTAGAATAATAAAGGAGAGACATAGAGAGATAGAGAGAGAGAGAGAGAGAGAGATGAAGAAAAAGAATAGAAGAAAAGGACATGAATGAAATTGCCAAGAGTGATGGAGGAAAGAGAGATAGAATGCGACTAAGAGAGATGAAAGAGAGAGAGAGTGAGTGAATGTAAAAACTAAAGATACGGAATAAAGCATATAGAAATGAAGGGAAAGAGGAAGAGGAAAGAGAGAATGAAAGATGAGACGAAGGGAAACAAACAAAAGAAAAGAAAGAAAGGAAGAAAGAAAGAAAGAAACAAGGGTTGATACAAAAATAAGAGAGAAAATATACAGAAAGAAAGAAGGGGAAAGATATGTAATGAAAAACAAGGAGAGGGCGTGAAACACAGGGAAAGAGGGAAAGAGATAGAAAAAGTAAGTAGGTACAGTACAATAGAGGGAGAGTGGGACAGGACAGAAATAATGAAAGTGGGGACGGAGCAAAATAGAAAGAAAATAGAGACGAAGGAGGAAAACGTGATAAAGAGAGAATAAACGAAGTGATTCAAAAGAGAATTGAAAAGGAAAGAGAAAACGTGATAAAGAGAGTGTAGTACCTCCTTATTAGAGGTCATAAATAATACTACCTAAACATATTAACTTTGTTTTCTTCTCTCTCCTCTTCTCCCGATTCTTCCACCTAGGTCACGAACTACTATCCCAGAAATCCCTTCATCTC
Organism: Ascarosepion bandense; assembly: GCA_037127315.1. Lineage (NCBI taxonomy): Eukaryota > Metazoa > Mollusca > Cephalopoda > Sepiida > Sepiidae > Ascarosepion > Ascarosepion bandense. The sequence continues at coordinate 2,243,036 of JBBBDQ010001410.1, read as the reverse complement.
TCACTCCCTCTCTTTATCTCTCTCTCTCTCTCTGGCCCATCCCTACTGACCAACAACTAGTAGTAGTTCATTTTTTTACTTACGTCGAAGGTTCTCTCTTAAAACGTTTGCGACGTGAAGTTGAAATGCATTTATCCTGGAGTTTCGAAAGGGTTGCGTTTAAATCCTATCATGTCGTGGTCACTATTGTAATATTTGTACCTAGTATGTTTTGGATAATAATTAAGAGATACAAATATTAACCTGTTAAAACAAACTTTATTTAACTTCGTGGCTGGTTAAGATGTCCGCTGGCGGGAGTAGCACGTGTGGCTGGTGTGAAATCTTTTGAGGAACTAAAAAAGACTGAACTGCTACTAGTTGTTGGTCAGTAGTTATAGGCCAGAGAGAGAGAGAGAGAGAGAGAGAGAGAGAGAGAGAGAGAGAGAGAGAAAGAGAAAGAGAGAAAGAGAGAGATGAAGGGATTTCTGGGATAGTATTTCGTGACCTAGGTGGAAGCACCTGGAGAAGAGGAGGGAGAAGAATGCAAAGTTAAT